>CM076582.1:975702245-975878480 GCA_034641835.2 Pinus albicaulis | reverse complement strand
AGCTAATTGGAATATCCATTTTTGTTTTTCTTTCTTTTCTTAAAGAATAAATGTGTAAAGGAGGTTCATCAAACTCCTAATAAAGAATAAATCAGGGCCAAATGTGAAAAAGGCTAAATCATGGCTATGTAAGAAAGCACCCTTAGGTGTCAAAGGGGTTGGATATTTTGACTGGGTCAACCTTGACCAAATCTATAGTGTTTTCTTGGAGGAGTGGCCATCAATGAGGCACAACGCAGTTCTAGATGGAGATGGATTGTGTGAAAGAGAATATTTCATTGAAGGTGGTTTAGGGTTTACAAGCCCTTAATATATATAAGGAAGGGGATGGTAGCATGAAGAGGATTGTTGATGATTATCATATTTCTGAATATATTTTCTATTTATACATATATCATTCTCTGGGTGTTTAGCTGAGAATAGTGTTTTTTAGCACATGGTATTCCTGTTTAGGAATTCCATTCTCTTTCCTTGAGAGGCCTCTTGGGAGAGTTTGTACTACATTTTCCATTATGTAGCTGAAGGCCAAGTTTCTCCTTTCAACTACAACATAGATATTGTTGAGGGTTTGGTTGTCTTTACAAGCTGCAACAAGTGGAGGCTAGATCTATTCAGATCTAGGACATTTCCGTGCCCTTTTTTAGTGGAGGAGTCTTCTACTCAAATTGGAGGAGTGTATTGGAGTGACTGGGAATAATTTTCTGATCTTGGCATGTGACCAACTATTATCTATACCCTACAACATAGTTTCTCTTCCACATATGTGTTATTCCTGTAGGTGTTGTTGCAGTGATTTTGGGTGCACCATTTGGAGAGTTGGTTTTCAAGTGTTGGGGATCTGCCCTCCACTTTGAAGATACCTTGAAGGAAGATCTATTTATTGTCATATCAGATCTGATCTGAATACTTGCATGCTTCATAATTTCTGAATATTTCTGCAGATCTGCATTCTTAGATCTTAGATCTACTTCTTGTACTTGGTGTAATGCTCAAAACCCCAAGGGGATCTGAAAGAGGAGCCTTTCTAGTGTATGGATCTGTTATGGATCTGAATTTTCATACACAGATCTGCTCTAGATCTGACATGTAATCAACAGGAGTTTGCAGCCCAATAAAATAACACGATCAAGGCAATTTCAGTCTATACATGTGGTTGCAACACCTCTTTTGAGGGGTTTTCTTCTATTTATGTCTTTTATTTCTAGATATGCATCTTATGGGCCTCATTATACATCTATTTTGCTACTGTAAATACTTTTTAAGAGCCTTTTTATTGGCCTCCTACTTTACTTTAGATGAACTGCGTTATTTTTCTACATATCTACATGTATTGCTGCATTTTCCCAATTTGGGATATTACAGTGGTATCGGAGCATCATCTTAGCATAGCCTGTGCTTAATGAGAAGCCAATATGTATTTTCAAGAAAATAAAAGACATGAGAAAAATATTGATTACACAAAAGACAAAGAAGACAATGGTAAAGCCCCTTTATCTGGAAGAATGAAAGGGAAAGAGTTCTCAAAAACTCTATTCCAAAATCTGCATAATCTTAAATGATAAATCAAAGAAATGAGGAGGGAAAGACATGCAAATCCCTTAAGAATATCTTCACATGAAGAAATCCCTAGTTCTTCATCTTATGTGTGCAAGCACTCAGCTACATAATCAGATCTACAACATTATTTTATGCCCAGATTTACTGCAAGAGAGATGAAGGAAGAAGATGCACCAAAGGAGGAGAATTTGAGTGATTATCTTCAAGAGTATGAATCTAAATCCTGGAGATCAAGGAGCACTTGAGCTTCCAAGAGTTCTTCCATCTCAAGGAGGAAAGGAGATCCAGAAAGTACAATAGAAGAAGAAGAGGTAGATTCTTTTTTCCAAATTTTGATGCATCCTCCACATGCACAACCAAGGTTTGGATAGATCAACTAGACCCATATTTGGATCTACATAAATTTCTAGAAAAGGAAGCCCTTAAAGTAGCAGCGCTGCATCTTAAAGGTAAATCTTATGCTTGGTGGTTATTTGAATCCTTTTCATTGAAGAATACAAATATATCTACTTATGCAAGATTCACTAGGAGATTAGTGAAGAGATTTGATGTAACACAAACTGAAACATATTTGATTGAGCTAGCAAGGCATGAACATGAAAAACCCTTCCATGAGTTGGAAAGATCTATTATGCCAACTCCACTTTAGATTTCTACGGAAGGGGATAAAAAATTGTGTGATGCCTTGCCAAGGGCAAGATCCCCATTGCATGAAGATATTTCTTCTCAAAGGGAAGACATGGAGATTCCTCTTTCAAAGGAAGACCAAGATCTAAGATCTCTCATTGATAATTATGTATTCTCAAATATTGATGAGCAGAAATAACAAGAGGGAAGTAACAACACTGTCACTTCAAAATAATAACCAACACCACATGGGGATGGACATGAAGTTATTTCTTCAAGGGAAGGAACTTTTTCATCTTTGCAAATGGTTCCCAAGGAGCATCATGTGACAGTAGTAATGGGCAATAACACCTTGCTCCAAGGAGGAAGAGGAAGGATGGATCAAAATCCAATGATGAGGATCATGCACCCTTGTTTATTTCAAGGGGTTTACATTCAGAAGAAGGAGACTAATTAATGCAGCAAAGAGGGGGACAAATGATTCCACTCATTTATACAGTCTACTTCATATTTTGATGTCTCTTTGCATGGAGGCATTCCACCAGGGAGACCCCCTGATGAGAAGAAGAATAAAGTGTTCTCTCAACTTGTTGCAGAAATGACATATTTGGCCAAGGAAGGAGCCTTGAGAGGAGCTACCACAGTGCTGAGAACTTTTGATGGGTTCCAAGGAGAGATGAGAAAATTTCTGAAATGGACCTTGCTATCTTCCACTCATCTATTTTTGCTGGAAAAGAACAATTCAGAAATATATGATGACATGATCATGGTGTCAAATGCCCACTCCATAGTCTTGGGGCAACAAATGATACTTCCATATATGAGAAATATTTCTGAACATGAAAAGAGGGTATTAACACTCTTGTATGGATGGGCCAAATGATGTAATTTTTGGAAGAAATAAACCTTTTAAAAGGATTTTGACTTCCATGAACTTCAATCTTGTCTTGAGCAAGATCAGCTGCAAGAGAGGCAGCAAAGGTGGAGCTACAACACTCCAACATGTGACTTTGGCATTGAGCATGTCAAAGAGGAGAATGATGATGTGACAACTACTTCATTTCATAATTTTACAGTGTTGTCATTGTTGGGAAGCCTAGATCAATATTGAGAGTCCCAACTCTTGGTATAATATTCCAAAACCTCTTCACATGTAAGGTTCTTGATGGGAAAATGGAAGATGGGAGGTATAGAGTGGTTTATGGAGTCATTTACTTTCATGATCAAATCTATTTTACTAGAGACTCAAAGCTCAAAGATAAACTACTATATGCAGCCTATGAGCTCTTTCTTTCTACTCCCACTGATTTCATTAGAACACACCATATTATCTTGAATGGATTCATGTGGGAAGGCTTTGAAGGAGATTTATATCAGAATTTTCAGAGATGTATGAGCCATGAGAAGATGGGGAAGATACATGACTCTATGGAGGAGTCAATTTAGCCACCTCTTCCCTATTTTGGAGAGAGAAGAGATAGATCTATGCACCACTCTATTTGTATATGGAGAAATGTTGGTAAAGAATATGCTTTTGTATCTCATGATTTACTTGATTATTACTTGTATTATTTTACCATGTATATGTAGGCCATAGCTCCTAAGAGGAGTGTTATACCTTATAAACTTCATGGCCAACTTTGGGCCAAAACTATTTCTGAATATGGCCACTCCCTTGATGGACAAAGGGATATTTTGCAACATGATGGGTGCTTTCCTAAGGCACCAAATATATCTCACACTTTCAGCCATGGTGACATGTTATGGGCAGCAAGTAATTGGTGGGGAAACCACTTACCATATCATTATCTGATGTAGTCAGGATATCTACTGCGCTGGTTCCATTTGTGGGTCTATGATCCACCTCCATCATTGTATTTAATTATTTATATATTGTTGGTTTTGATCCCACATGTTGGTGATGCTCTTGTATTTTTTGGGAACATGATTGGAGGGATGACACATTGGTTGGATGTGTCCACGAGGAATGATACTTCCCATATTTATTCATGATTAAAGAGGAGGATGGGACACTATATGGCTGCTACATTGTATCCTTTTTCTCCTTATGAAAGGGGCCATATGTTTGACTTATGTCTTTGGGAGAAGCCTCTCACATGGGAGGATTTTTGGCAAGACATGTGTTTCTTGAATCATATTCAGCCAACACCTATTATCCTCTACTCTTTTAAAGCTTTGGAGAAGCTTATGGCAGTAAGAAGGTGGTTGGGTGGTTGATTTTTGTATCATGTTTTGAGGTAGCAAGAATAATAACATCGTTGGTCTCAATGGAGGGACTATTTTCACCATCGAATATATCCTATGAAACTTAGTCCATGTTTCTTTTGGAGCACATATGGTGGTGATACTCTATTCACTACATGCATGGAGGATTGGGCAAGGAGACTCCATAGAATCAATGAAGGGAATCATGAGGTTCCAAGAATTTTTTGGCTTCATGAGGGCTATGTTATTGCAGCCTAGGATCAACAGCTCTATATTTATCATAAATGGAGGGAGAGGTAGTATAAGTTCAACAATATTTCCTCTCATTTTCAACCATGGAGCCCCTAAACATTACATAAGGAGGGGATTGGTGATTGTTTCTGTGAGTTATAAAGGATGGCTCATTTTGTTTGGATGATAGCATGGAGATTGGAGTTTATCTTGGGGGTTCAAGCACCCAATATTTATCATCTCTCATGCCTTAAGAAGGCCAAATGACAACATATGATTATTTATATGTATCTCCCACTTCTTCATGATGACAGCTATTTGGGTTGTTCACCAAAGGCAAACTTATATTATTGGGAGGGGAAAAATCCATTGGAGATTTTTCCATGTCCTTGTGAGTTGCTTGAGGGAAAGAAAAATTTTGGAGGGGAGGACTGTAATATTCCTAATTAGTCCTAAGCTAATTGGAATATCCATTTTTGTTTTTCTTTCTTTTCTTAAATAATAAATGTGTAAAGGAGGTTCATCAAACTCCTAATAAAGAATAAATCAAGGCCAAATGTGAAAAAGGCTAAATCATGGCTATGTAAGCAAGCACCCTTAGGAGTGAAAGGGGTTGGATATTCTTACTAGGTCAACCTTGACCAAATCTACAATGTTGTCTTGGAGGAGTGGCCATCAATGAGGCATAATGCAGTTCTAGATGGAGATGGATTTTGTGAAAGAGAAGATTTCATTGAAGGTGGTTTAGGGTTTACAAGCCCTTAATCTATATAAGGAAGGGGATGGTAGCATGAAGAGGGTTGTTGATGATTATCATATTTCTAAATATATTGTTTGTTTAGACATATATCATTCTCTGGTTGTTTAGCTGAGAATAGTGTTGTTTAGCACATGGTATTCCTGTTTAGGAATTCCATTCTCTTTCCTTGAGAGGCCTCTTGGGAGAGTTTGTACTAAATTGTACACTATCTGGCTGAAGGCCAAGCTTCTCCTTTCAACTACAACATAGATCCTGTTGAGGGTTTGGTTGTCTTTGCAAACTGCAACATGTGGTGGCTAGATCTATTCAGATATAGGACATTTCAGTGCCATTTTTCAGTGGAGGAGTCTTCTACTCCAATTGGAGGAGTGTATTGGAGTGATTGGGCATCATTTTCTGATATTAGCATGTGTCCAACTATTATCTATACCCTATACTGCAGTTTCTCTTCCAAATTTGCATTATTGCTGTAGGTGTTGTTGCAGGGAGTTTCGGTGCACCATTTGGAGAGCTGGTTTTCAAGTGTTGGGGATCTGCCCTCCACTTTGAAGGTCCATTGAAGGAATATATATTTCTTGTCATATCAAATCTGATCTAAATACTTGCATGCTTCAGAATTTCTGAATATTTCTGCAGATCTGCATTCTTAGATCTTATATCTACTTCTTGTACTTGGTGTAATTCTCAAAACCCCAAGGGGATATGAAAGAGGAGCCCTTCTAGTGTATGGATCTGTTATCGATCTGAATTTTCATACACAGATCTTCTCTAGATCTAATATGTAATCAAAAATAGTTTGCAACCCAATAAAATACCGTTTTCAAGGCAATTTTAGTCTATACATGTGGTTGCAACACCTCTTTTGAGGGATTTTCTTCTATTTATGTCTTGTATTTCCAAATATGCATATTATGGGCCTTATTATACATCTATTTTGCTGTTGTAAATAATTTTGAAGAGCCATTTTATTGGCCTCTTTATTTACTTTATATGAACTATGTTATTTTCCTGCATATCTGCATGTATTGTTGCATTTTCCAAATTTGGGATATTACAAAAGAATCTTGTGGAAAACATCTAGGACTAAATATTCAACTATTGTTATGCCCATTCACAAAGCAACTTCTTTCCCTGAAAATCTCACAGCCTTGAAATATCCCCAATTTGACTTACACCATAGGAAAAACCTATTCAGATTTAAGTCTCAAAGTGGGATAGACTAGATAGACCTTGAGCCTACAGATTTGCAACAAAGTCCTAGTAGAGAAGCCACACCTTCCACTCCTCTTGATTTTCAGCTTCTCCAACACTTTGGTCCCTTTCATTCCAAATTTTCTCAATCTTAGGTAGCTAATCCAAGTACATCTACCACTCCCATTCATACATCCACTATGAAAACCACTCCATTTCATCCTCCACCTCCTATCACAAACCTCCCTCTTACAAAACTTCCTTGGTTTCCTTTACCTCAAATCATGGCAGCATTGTTTGCCCCATTGGTACTACCCCAACCTTTACTGCCTATGACTCAATACTACCAATATAAAATCCTGCACTTTACTGGAGCTAACTGTACCACTATCCAACAACATGTAGACAAGATGAATGATGCATTTTACTACCAATAAATAGAAGAGGACACCATAAAAATGAGATTTTTTTCCCAAAGCTTAGGGGGAGAAGCAAAGAAATGGTTTAAAAACTTAACTCCTAACAACATTCATGACCTCCCTTCCCTTTATCAAACATTCATAAACAAGTGGGAGACTAAGAAAAATCCTCTCCAAATCCTATTAGAATATGATAACCTTAAGAGAAACGTCGAAGAAAGTGTCCAAGACTACTGCACTAGGTTCAATAGTGTTTACAATGCACTCCCACCTCACATGAAACCCCCACAAGGCCTAGCCTTAGTGAAATTTCTGGAAGGATTTGATCTAGATATGTGTTATCAATTAAGAGAAAGAGATCCCCTCACCTTAGAGGACAAGAAAAGAGGAGAAATAAGTGTAGAAGCCAAATCAAATGCTATAAGGGATAGATAAATGGCAGAGAAGAAGGTTACATACAAAGAGGAAACCATGGCCTCCACATCTGATGCTAAAATTGACAATATAGTTAGGGTAATGGAAAGGATGATGGAGAAAATCAATTTGAATGAAAGAACACCCCCTAGGGAAAAACAACGAAATCCTCAAAACATAAATAGAAACCAAAACTTCATAAGAGACCCTCCTCAAAGAAGACAAAGAGACAATGACCAGCAAATTGGACCTCCTTTCCAAGAAAACTATGTAGATGAAGAGGAAAGAGAAACTGAAGAGTAGGAAGAAAACCATGTGAATCTGATAGGCTCTGATACTGAGGGTGATGTTTTTCTCACAGAATAAGAACCAGGTCTATTTTCCTCAAACCAAACTGATAGAGAAAATGACGATTCTGAAGAGTTTAAGCTAGGATTTAAAAATTCTATCATGGAGGTTCATAGGCAGTATGACCTTAGAAGTAAGAAAACCCAAGATGCCTCCAAGAAAAACAAACCAGATATTTCTACTAGGAATACCCCTAAGAACATTCTCAAAGAGATAGTAGAAAACACCAACATAATTGCTAAAACTCCTAATCAAAACAAATACAAAACCAGCCAGCATAATGGTGACCCAAGCTGCCCTAGTACATCAACTAGTGGCCCTAGAAAAATTTCTCTAACTGAAACTCCAAATAAAACTCAGCAAAATAAAGTTGTTGAAAATATTATGTGTGATAAAACGGATGTAAATGCGCCAAAAACACCAACACCTTTCATTTTTGAGGGTGAACTTGCCAAGATCAAAATAGCTATACCCCTCACTAAATTGGTGACTCAAGATGTATATAGTTCCCAAGTTTTGAAAGCTTTTAACATAGGAAATGACACCGACACTCTGAACCTAACTGATGACAAGCCAGAGTTTTTGTTTGGACCTGAGGTAGAGGGAAAGTATCAATAAGGAGTTGTACCTCCATTCTATATCAGCTTAAACATTCATGACAAAATCTTACACAATGCTATGCTAGACTTTGGTGCTTCACACAATCTCATGCCCAAGGTAGTGATGGAGAGATTAAGCCCCGAAATAACCAAACCTTGCAAAGACTTGTACTCTTTAAATTCAAGTAGAGTCCAATGTTTGGGTCTGATCAAAGATTTGTGTGTCAATCTGGCACAAATACTAGCTAAAAGCCTAGTCATGGACATTGTAGTGGTTGACATTCCCCCGAAGTATGGCATGCTTTTATCCAGATCATGGGGATCCAAACTCCAAGGAAACCTCCAAATGGACATGACATATGCTACCATTCCAGTATTTAACAAATAAGAATATTGTATAGAGAATCTAACATGAAATACATGGTAAGCAACCAAGATAGGCCAAACAACACCCCTCTCTATTCTATCCATTCAGACCTTGACTCATTTATTTTGTACAATGAAGATGACATTAATGAAAAATTAGATCAAAAGTAGGGATAACAAGACCTTTCAGAACAATCAAACCAAACACCCAATAAAGAACATGACAGCCAAAACTCTAGCAGCCATGAAAAACAACATAATGGTGAATCTGAACTTGAAACACTTTAGAACATGAGCTTTGATGGTTCTTGTGGCAAAGTTGGTTCAGGAGCAGGTGTTTAGACACATAACACCAATGAATACCACTCCTACAAACTACATTTTCAATGTAAAAACAATATTACAGAGTATGAGGCTCTTCTCCTAGGATTACACTTGCTGAAAGACATAGGAGCTATGAAGATTTATGTTCAAGGAGATTCTGAGCTAATCATTAGGAAAATAAAAGGAGAATATTCAGCCAATAATACTAGGCTAAGAGAATATAGGAATGTTGCCTTAGACCTCTTGAAGACATTTGAGAAATATGAACTTACCTCCATCCTGTAATATTCCCAATTAGCCAAGCTAATGGGAATATACAATTTTTCTTTAAATTTTTGTCTCATGAATAAAATTGTAAATGAGGATCAATAAAACTCCTAAACAACAAAATAAATCAATGCTCAATGTGAACAAAGTTAAATATGAGCTATTTTCATAAACACACGTAAGTGGGAAAGAGGCTAGATCATTTGACTGGGTAAACGGGACCAAATCAACAACGTTTTCTAGATGCAATGTATCTCCTAGAGGCACAACGCAGTTCATGTTGGAGGCCACTCATGTGAATGAAGCTAATTCATCAAGATGGTTTAGGGTTTGACAAGATTTCCACATTATAAAAGAAAGAGGAGGACACCAAGGAGGGGGGTGATGATTTGATATTTCTGAAGGTATTGTCTGTTTAGACATCCCTCATTCTCTGGCTATTTAGATGAGAATAGTGTTGTTTAGCACTAGGGTGTTCCCAGTCAGGAATCCCACCTCCTTCCTAGAGAAGCTCTTGGAGGAGTCTTGTTGCATCTTTTCCACTATCTGATAGTTGGCCAAGCTTCATCTTCCAACCACAACAGAGTTCTTGTTGAGGATTTCATTGTCTTTGTAAGCTACAGCAGTGGGGGCTAGATCTACTCAGATCTAGGAAAATCTAGAGACTCTTTTCAGTGGGAAAGCCTGTTATCCCATTGGAAAGAGGATTCTGAATCCTTGGAGCTTCATATTCAAATCTTGGCATCAGGCCAAACTAGTGCTAGAGCCTACAACATAGTTTTCCTTCCATAACTGTGTTATTTGCAAGCAGTCAGTTGCAAGGCGTTTTGACTACATTTTGGAGGAGAGATCTCTACTGATAGGATTCTCCCTTTCACTGTGGTGATCCATGGATTAGATATCTCATCCATGTCCCATTCATATCTGATTTAATTATGATTTTATTTACTACAGAATTCCTGAATATTGCTTCGGATCTGTAATTCTAGATCTCAGATCTACTCTTGTAATCTCATGTTTTGCTCAAAACCCCAAGGGGAATTTGTAGAGGAACTCATCTAGTGTACAGATATGATATAGATCTATAATTTTGTACACAGATATGTTCTAGATCTGAAATTTAATATACAACTGATTCGGCCCATAAAATAATGTTGTCAAGCTTTGCAGTCTCAATATGTTGCTGCAACACCTCAATCTTGAGGGTTTATTATTGTAAATCTTCTATTTTTATCTTGTACACTGTATGGGCCCCAATATAGATATATTTTACTGATGTACATGTAATTATTTAGCCTCCATATTTTTATTTTTCTTTAACTCAGTGGAACTGCGTTATTTCTGAAGCATAATTTTTGTGCATGACTGCATCCCCATTCTTTGGGTGTTTTTCAGCCATACTAGGTGGTGGGAGGTCTGTTTACCTGGCCTAGTTTGTTCTATTTTTTATATCCTTTTGGATTTAGACATTAGATCCACTAATCTAAGGGATCCAGGATTTTAAAACTAATTTCAGTACACTAATTGGTGAAGAGAGCGTTATTCTAGCAGGCATTATTGTGTATTCCCATTTTGGGATATTACAGTGGTATCAGAGCATCTTTCTTGGAACATCCTGTGCTCTTTTTGCAGAGCTAATATGTCTCCAGAGTAATAATAACCTCTCACTTCCAGAGAGGAGAGGTACCAAAGAATAGGACAAAATATATATTACACAGAGGACAAAGAGAAGAAGGTAAAACCCCTTTATCTAGAAGGATTAAAAGAGAAGAGTTTTCTAACACTCTTTCTCAAGCTAAGCATGAGCTGAAGGAAGAAATATAGGGAATGAGGATGGAAAGACATGCAGATACCTCAAGGATATTATCACAACAAGGAAGCCCCAGTACTTCTTATTAAGTGTGTGAGCATTCAGCTACACAACCTGATTTACAACGTTGTAACATGCCCACTTTCTTGTCAAAGGAAGAAGGGGGAGGAGGAACAAAAAATGAGGAAACTCTTGGTGAATATATCCAAGAGTATGAATATCATTCAAGGATATTCAAAGAGCATCTCAGTTTCCCAAAGTTATGTCAGCTTAAATAAGAAATGAGATCGTACAACTATAGTAGAGGAAGAGGGTGCATGCAGCCCACTTTTGGTAGATTTTCTCTACCTATCTTTGATGGATCACCTAAGAGTTCAACTCAATATTGGGTAGGGAAGATTGACACATATTTTCAGCTACATCAATTCTTATAATAAGAAGCCATGAAGGTATCAACGCTGCATCTTCAAGGGAAGTCTTATGCTTGGTGGCTATTTGAGTCATTCTCCTTGAGAAATGTCAACATTTCCTCTTATGAAAGGTTTACTAGGAGGCTAGTAGAAATATTTGATGTACATATTGAAACCTCTTTGAGGAAGAAAATGAAGCCAAGGAAGTCTAAATATTTGCATGAGTTGGAGAAATCCATGGAGCCTACTCCACTTCTGAATATTGTTGAAAGGGTGAAAGATCTACAACATGATTTTCCAAGGGCAAAGGCCCCACTTCGGCAAGAAAATTATTCTCAAGAAGAAGACATGAGTGTCCTTTCCTCAAGGAGAGATCAAGAAAAAGGATCTCTTATTGATGAGGCATACTCCATTGATGAGGAGAAGAAATAATAAGAACTTAAAGGTTCCTCCAGTGTTGTGACAGCAGGAGGTGATCTAGTTCTATCGAGAGATGGATATGAAGCCATTTCTTCCACTAAGAGGGCTCTTGTATCTTTTCAAGGAAGCCCCAAGGATCCTATACATAAAGAGGATGAGCAGTAAGTGTTTATGCTAGTAGATAATAAGAGAGAACAAAGGAGGGGTCACAACGCTGCTATAGGAAGAGATGATCCACTGGTGCATGAAGAAGAGAAGGGAGAAAATGTTCCAATCAAAAGCACTCTTGAATCTTTAGGAGTGACATCACATGATCATGGGACTTCCACATAGAAATCAGAGGTGAACTTACATAGTGTAAGTAAGGAGATTTTGATCCCATTTTACAGGCATGTGAGGATGAACCATGAGGCATCACTATCCTGTGGAAAACCACCTAGAAGACCACCTGATTTAGAGTTGGTGAAAGGTGTATCACATCTTGATGCTCCACTCATGAATTCAAGAAGGATTGGAGCATTAGAAGACAAAGCTACAATGCTGGGAGGCTTGGGTAAGCTCAAGAAGAAGGGAGATCTTGTTCCCTTATCATCACCACCCACTCTCCTATCTAGATCTGCATTGTGGGAGGAGAAAAATGGAAGGATCAGCCTTCCAAAACAAACCTTTGGCATAGGAGATGTCAAGGAGGTGATCAGCAACATGACAAATATTTTTGTTGATGCATCATCTGCAATGTCACTATTGAGCAGTCTAGATTTGTATTGGAAATCCCAACTTCTAGTGGATTATTCCAAGGATCTACACACTTGTATGATACTTTATGACCAGCTGCATGAAGAGGGATATTAAATCCAAGAATATTCCATCTATCATCATGGTAGAGGCTTCTTTTCTAGAGCCTCCAAGCTCAAGAAGAAGATACTACAAAGATCTTACAAAGAGTATTGTTTCAGCCATATGTACTCCATGAGGATCTACAACATCATCATGAGAAGCTTTGATTAGGAAGGATTGAAAGAAGAGCTGTATCAGCATTTTCAAATATGCATGAAGTATGTGGAGTTGGGGCAGAAACATGACTACATAAAGGGGTTATTTCAGCCATCTCTTCCTTCTTTGGGAAGAGAAGGAATATCCATGCACAACTCCATGTGTATGAGAGATATTGATGGTGAGGAATCTGATTATGTAAGTCAAGTTTTATTTTCTGATTATACATATTATTTCACCATGTTTATGCAAGCCATGGCTCCAAGGAGGAGTGATATATCCTATAAATATCATGGCAAATAGTGGGCCACTCAAATTTCTAAATTTTTCCACTCCCTTAATGAACAAAGGGAGATTCTCTATCATGATGGGTGCTTCCCTAAGGCACCTTATCTCAAATTTTTAGCCATAATGAGGTAACATGGGCAACAAGTAAGTTGTGGGAAGACCACTTGCCACATATTGATCTGATGCAGGCAGGAGATGCCCTGCGCTGGTACCATATGTGGGACTATGACCCACCTCCTCTTGTTCAAATTTATGTTTATGTAATTGTAATTTTTCTTCCATACATTTATGATGTACTTGTCATATTTTTGGATTTGTATGGAGGAAGAATAGTAGGCATGTGTGTACCACATGGGATGGATACTCTTTTTGTATACTTTACTACATATTTTAGGGAGAGTAGGGGTTCAACCATGTTTGTTTCAGTAAAATTCTTGACTCTTTGTGGGATGGATCATGTACATCTCATAACGAATTTGAAGGGACAACTCATGGAAGGATGGATTGGTGAACACTCAGCTTATGTAGAAAGCTGGATCCTTGATGGTGTCACCAATGGGGAAGGAGAAGTGTTGCAACACTCACCCTATCAGTTTCTTGAGGACAAGCAACATTTTGGAGGGGAGGACTGCAATATTCCCAATTAGCCAAGCTAATGGGAATATAAAATTGTGCTTTAAATTTTCTGTCTCATGAACAAATTTGTAAAGAAGGATCAATAAAACTCATAAACATCAAAACAAATCAATGCTCAATGTGAACAAAGTTAAATCTGAGCTATTTTCATAAACACACTTAAGTGGGAAAGAGGCTAGATCATTTGACTGGGTCAACAGGATCAAATCAAAAATGATGTCCAGATGCAATGTATCTCCTAGAGGCACATCGCAGTTCACGTTGGAGGCCACTCATGTGAATGAAGCTAATTCATCAAGATGGTTTAGGGTTTGACAAGATTTCCACATTATAAAAGAAAGAAGAGGACACCAAGGAGGGGGTTGATGATTTGATATTTCTGAAGGTATTTTCTGTTTAGACATCTCTCATTCTCTATCTGTTTAGGTGAGAATAGTGTTGTTTAGCACTGGGGTGTTCCCGGTCAGGAATCCCACCTCCTTCCTAGAGAAACTCTTGGAGGAGTCTTGTTGCATCTTTTCCACTATCTGGTAGTTGGCCAAGATTCATCTTCCAACCAAAACATAGATCCTGTTGAGGATTTGGTTGCCTTTGTAAGCTACAGAAATGGAGGCTAGATCTACTCAGATCTAGGAAAATATAGAGACTATTTTCAGTGGGAAAGCCTTCTATCCCATTGGCAAGAGGATTTTGGATCCTTAAAGCTTCAGATTCAAATGTTGGCATCAGGCCAAACCAATGCTAGAGCCCACATCACAGTTTTCCTTCCATAACTGTGTTATTTTCAAGAAGTCGGTTGCAGGGTGTTTTGAATACATTTTGGAGGAGAGATCTCTAGTGATAGGATTCTCCCTTTCACTGTGGTGATCCATGGATTAGATATCTCATCCATGTCCCATTCAGATATGATTTACTTATTATTCTATTTACTGCAGAATTTTTGAATATTACTGTAGATATGTAATTCTAGATCTTAGATCTACTCATGTACTCTCATGTTTTGCTCAAAACCCCAAGGAGAATTTGTAGAGGAACTCATCTAGTGTATATATCTGATATAGATCTATAATTTTGTACAGAGATTTTTTCTAGATCTGAAATTTAATATACAACTACTTCAACCCATAAAATAACATTGTCAAGATTTGCAGTCTCAATATGTTGTTGCAACACCTCAATCTTGAGGGTTTCTTCTTGTAAATCTTCTATTTTTCTCTTGTACAATTTATGGGCCCCAATATAGATCTGTTTTACTAATGTACATGTAATTATTCAACCTCCATATTGTTCTTCTACTTTAACTCAGTGGGACTACATTATTTCTAAAGCATAATTGTTGTGCATGACTGCAGCCCCATTCTTTGGGTGTTTTTCAGCCATACTAGGTGGTGGGAGGTCTGTTTACCTCCTATTTTGATTTTTTTTTGCTCTCCTTTTGGATTTAGACATTAGATCCACTGATATAAGGGACCTAGGAGTTGAAAGCTCATTTAAGTACACCAATTTGTGAAGAGAGCATTATTCCAATAGGCATTGTTGTGAAGAGAGCATTATTCCCATTTTGGGATATTACACATCCCAAGAGCTCAAAACAACCTTTCCAATGAATTAGCCTTTGCTGCCAACACTTTCCAAGTACCTCATGCCAATGAACAATACACGGTAAAAGTAAAAATCAGACCTACAATACCTAACAACATAGATTGGCAAGTGTTTGAAGGTGAAAAACAAATTGAAGACTTTCTGCAATCTAAGAATGAATTTGCAATACCAAAACCAAGCTTAGATCATGAACAAGACTGCCCTAATGAAGAAAAAACACCCAAAACATAGCCATTTCCTACTGTTGATATAAATCTGCTAAAACACCTTCATGGGGTAGAATTTTCTAGGGATCCGGATCAAAAGGACCTTGAGGTATTACAGTGCAAAGATAATATATTGCCAAAATGTCTTGTCCCCTTAGAAGAGTTGTTTGATTTCAATAATGTTGCTAGGAAGCCTAAAATGGAGTCCATCGAAACTGATGTAGAAGAATGCAACATAGGCAGTCAAGAGGGACCTAAAATGATCAAATTGTCCAAAATTCTGCCACCTCACAAAAAACAGAAATACATTGAGCTGCTTAAAGAATTTAAAGATGTGTTTTCATGGGGTTATGAGGACTTGAGTTCGTATGACACAAACATTATTCAACATAAGATTACTCTCAAGGAAAACTAGAAACCATTCAAAAAAAAAATTTAAAATAATAAACCCTATCCTAGTGCCTCTAGTTGAGAAGGAAATAAAGAAGATGTATGATGCTATAATCATAGTCCCACTCAGGTAGTCAGAATGGGTTTCGAACCTTGTGTCAGTGAGAAAGAAAACAGGGGATATTAGGCTATGCATAGA
This sequence comes from Pinus albicaulis, assembly GCA_034641835.2. Taxonomy (NCBI): domain Eukaryota; kingdom Viridiplantae; phylum Streptophyta; class Pinopsida; order Pinales; family Pinaceae; genus Pinus; species Pinus albicaulis. Next base: position 975,862,197 of record CM076582.1, on the reverse strand, counting down.
CTTTATAAACTTAAACAAAGCCTCCCTAAAAGACAACTACCCTTTACCTAAGATGGATCATATACTGCAAAGGGTGGTAGGCTCTAAAAGAATATCATTGCTTGATGTATTTTCAGGTTACAATCAAGTGCTAGTACTTCCAAGTGATCAGTGAAAAACTACCTTCACTACACCTTGGGGCACCTTCATGTATGTCAAAATGCCTTTTGGGTTAATGAATGCAGGGGCTACTTTTCAAAGAGCCATGGAAATTGATTTTTCCGAAGACATAGGTTACTTCATTGTGATATACCTTGATGACATTACTGTCTATTCTAAAACTGATGAAGAACACCTAGTTCACCTAAGAAAAGTCTTTGAAAAGTGTAGGAAGCATGGTTTATCTTTAAATCCTAAGAAAAATCTATTTGGTCTTCAAGAAGGAAAACTCTTAGGCCACATCATATATGAAGAAGGGATTAAGATAGACCCCAAAAGGATTGAGGGTATATTGCAGATCAACCACCCTAGGAACATTAAAGAGCTGCAATATTTCATTAGAAAGATCAACTTCCTAAGAATATTCATACCAAACCTTGCTGAACTCCTAAGACACATTACAAACATGTTGAAAAGAGAAATAGGAGTCAAGTGGACCATAGAAGCCAAAAAATCCTTCGAACTGGTAAAACAAGCACTTACCCAAACACCAGTTCTAATCAGCCCTGACTTTACCAAGGATTTCTTCATCTTCGCATTTGCATCAGAACACACTATTGCTGCAGTATTGCTACAAAAGCACATGATGGGACAAGAAAAACCCATAGATTTCTTCAGTAAGGCACTAAGAGAGGCCCCTCTGAAATATAACATTATGGAGAAACAAGCCCTTTCCTTAATCAAAACCTTAAAAGATTTCAAAGTTTACATCTTGCATTCACATGTCATTAATTTAGTTCCACATACAGTTGTCAAGGACATACAAAATCAAGATCCTGATGGTAAAAGGGGTAAGTGGATTGCTGTCATCTTAGAATATGATCGAGAAATCAGACCCACTAAACTGATCAAAGGACAAGGGCTCACCAAAATCATGGTTGAAGCAAAATTTCAAGCATTAGACAAAAACATGATACATTCCTGGGATGAAAAAGAGGAACTGGTGACTCCACCCATTGAAGAAGCATTTCTGAACTCACTTTGGTATGCTGATATATTATATGTGCTTTTTATTCTAAATTCTCCTCCTGCTTTTTCCAAAACAAAAGCTAGATTCTTGAAACTAAAGGCTGTAAATTTTTGCATTCTAGATAGAGCTTTGTATTGGAAAAATTCTGTTGGTATCTTGCTTAAATGTTTGCTTGAAGATGATGTAGATAGAATCATGCATGAGTTTCATGAAGGAGAGTGTGGAGGTCATCTCTATTGGAAAACCACTGCCAACAAAATCCTTAGAGCTGGTTTCTATTGGCCTACTCTTTTCCCTGATATCCAAAAGTTAGCTGCAACTTGGCATAAATTCCAAATCTTTGACAGGAAGAGAAAGCTTCCGCCTTTACCTTTGCATCCTATCAGTGTTGAAACTCCTTTTCAATAATGGGGTTTAGATTTCATTGGCGAAATCCACCCTACCTCATCTGCCCAACAAAAATGGATCCTCACTGCCACTGACTATTTCACCAAATGGATAGAAGCCATCCCTTCAAGGAATGCCACTGACTTAGTCATCATCAAACTCCTTGAAACAAACATCTTGTCCAGATTTGGGTGTCCTAAAAACATCATCACCAATAATGCCACTACATTTAATTCCAAGAGGATGGTGGACTTTTGCTACAAGTATCACATCACACTAGGGCATTCTACAACTTATTACCCTCAAGGTAATGGGATGGCTGAGTCCTCTAAAACAATTTTGGTGAACATCATCAATAATTTGTTGGAAGAGAACATAAAGTCATGGCATAGAAAACCGATGCATGCACTGTGGGCTGATAGATTAACAAGCAAGAAATCTATTAACATGTCTCCCTATCAACTAGTGTATGGCATGGATGTAGTTTTCCCAACATACTTGATAGTTCCAGTGATGAAGCTTCTCCAAGAGGTACAATCAGAGGAAAATGGCATACAAAGGTGGATGAACCAAACCATTCATTTGCAGCAGTCAAGGGAATAATTTTACAATAGAACACAAGCAGTGCAAGATAACATCAAGAAGATCTATGACAGAAGGACCAAGGCAAATGATTTCTAGATTGGAGACAAAGTTCTGAAATGGGATTCAAGAAGAGAGGACAAGGGCAAGCATGGAAAATTTAAAAATTTATGGAAGGGCCCATACATCATCCATTCAGTTAGAGGTAACAATGCATTCTTCCTACAAGAGCTAGATGGAACAGAATTATTTGGAGGTCCTGTAAATGGCAGGATGCTCAAGCACTATTTTTGTTAAAGTTCCTAGGTTGAAGCTTTCATTCATTGTACATAACATTGCTTGATGAAATATCAAAAAAATGAAATGAAAAAACAAAGAAAATAAGAAAAATAGGGTAGGAATAAAGAAGAGGTACAACCCCATACCAAAAAAGAGTATTGTTGAAAGTGCGCAAGCCTAAATGCCACTAATTGAGAAAGAAAAGTCTTGTTCAGTCATCTAGACTAATCATGATTGAGCATGTTTTAAATTTTTGCTGATAGGTTAGTGAAAGAAGATTTTCCAAACCATGTAAACTTGGCTTATCAGTAGATTAGATTAGGAAAAGATATTTGGTTTCAATGATCAAATGTAAACCAAAAGAGAAAGAGAGGGATAGGTAACAAATTCCAAATTATTAGCCCTCAAGTTTCTAGTTTCACTTGTACAAAAAATAAAGTTTGTGTGCAGCTTGTCCAAAATTCCACAGCTCATGAAAAATCAGATTGCTTAACCTTGCTTTAGTCATGTTTTTGAATTTCATGTTATTAGATTAGAGAATGAAGATCTGTCAAACTACTTAACCTTGACAGATGAGTAGAGTAGGTAGAGAATAAAGAGTTCATCAACCTAATCTGAGCTCTTAGAAGTGATCAGGGTAGAAGTAGATATTTTTTATGCTTTCAAAAGAAAAAATGATGTCAAGGGTTTGCTAATCCAAATGCACCCAAGTGAAGAAAAAAGGTTATAAAAAGTATGATGGGTAGGAAGAATTGATATTGAAGCAATCATGTTTTTTCAGATTTTGAGATCATAGCTTAAAAATAATAGGAGTGAATCAGCAAGAGAAGAAAAAGAGGTCTGCCAAGTACAAGTAAGGTACTAATATTCAAAACTCAAAGATCTAAACTCTGAGGTTCTGGACACCTACTGAAAATGGCCTACCCTCCCCAAGTGGAGCCACTGTCAGTCATTAATATTTTTCACTATTTGTAGATGACTAAAGATTGGTTCTAATATTTTTGAAAATAACCTTCCATGAAAATTGTGAATTTCAAAAATCTCACTGCCTTCATTATCCTTATAGAAAATTTTTCACTATTTCATCAATTTTCCTTTTCATGGTTACCCTATCACCCCTAAAAACTCCTTATGGCTATGCCTTTCATTTTCACTCCCCTTCTCTACCTATAACCTCATTGGCCTATTTTTCCCTGTCCATAACTCCACTTTCCCTCTAGGGTTTCCTATAGCCTACTCATTCCCATGTTCCCTACATTCCTCAAGCATTGATGGTCTCAAAACTATCTCTAAAGGCTCTTTAGATAAATCAAATACATTGGATTTTGGATATTCAATACAACACTTTGACAAATACTCTGTTTCTCACTTGAAGCCTCCAAGCCAATTTCATTCAAGGTCAAGTCAAAGAACCCTCCCACTAGGTCAATTAGGGTTTCATATGTTCCAAGGTCATAATTGTTATTTCAGACATTGTTTTCTTTGTTACAATCTAGTTCTGATGTATTGGATGTTGAGACATGGTTATTCAAGAAATACCTAAAGATTTTCCAAAGAAGACTATCCTTGAGTTTCAGAGTCTCCACATGAGGAAATGAACAAACTTTGGCAGTTTTGCAGGAGTGTTGAAATTTCCATTAGCAGAAAGGTGGTGAGGTAGGTGGTCTTCTCCTGAATGAAGACATCCTGTAGCAAAGAAGAAGAGGAAACACTTTTTTTGTACATAATTAATTTTTTTGAGCTTTATGATCAAGTAGAGTGCCTAACAGTGATCAATTGCATAATAACCATGGAGGAGGCGCACCAAACCAAACATGAAGAAAATCTGTCAAAATATTGATGAGATAGGGAAAAAGGTGAGGTGAATTGGACAGAAATGAATGAACTTGAAAGGGCTCTAGAGAAATTAGAAGATAACACTGATGATTGTCTTAAATCACTCCAGATGCCTAGGGTTTTTGAAAAGTGACCACAGAAGGTGAAATGATGATGTTAAACCCTATGGTAATATCAAGGAAAGGATTACGAAGATGTCATTGTTTGATCAGACCCCAAACTTGTCAAAAATGAGCTTTTCATGCCTAAATGTGATCAGGAGCTCAAATCCGAGCTATGGAAAAAGCTCAAAATTGAAAGTGTTAAAAATCACTTGCAACTTGAATGACCGGATAGGCCTCGTCGATACAATCCTGACACCGCGAATGACATTCGAATCCGATACTGTATGTGAAAGCTATTCAAGTTTGAAAATTCACAATTTCAGGCAAAAGACTAGTTTGACCAGGTTTGACTTTCAAATTTGAAAAATTAAAAAAGGAATATTCTTGGAATATTCCTTGAAATATTCCCTAGAATATTCCACCTGGGCCAATCATTTTTCGACAAGTGGCACAGTTTGATTGCACGTTGGTTTTACTTTGGGTTTTGTTGCCCAATCGGAGGCTGCCACGTGGCCCAGGCCTATGGAAATTTTCGTATGGAAAAAAATTGGTTAGTTAATAGGAATCGAACTCAGGTCTCGGCGCTTCCAGTCGGGCGGCCCGACCGGACGGGCTACATTGGTTCTTATTTATTATAGTGGCCATTATGCATTTAAACTTTCAACATATGTCATACGGGTGGCAAAGGGGGCCAGCCCCCACATATGTGTGACCCCATAATAGATACCAGGGGCTAATTGCTCGTCTGACAGTCATGATGGCGGCTAGCACCCCACCATGTGAACACTTCCACCAAACAGTTTAATGCCGCGGGTTGTGAAAACTGTTTGATTTGGCAGTTCTCACAGCGGTCAGGTCGGTGGTCCCATGTGACCCAACAGCCTGAAATTTATCATAACCACAAACGGTCCTACCTAAATTGGCACCGGTTCCACCCTTTTTGGAAATTCCACCAATTTTGGAGCGTTAACTGCAGTTTCTCCACAATTAGTGGAGTTTGTTTAGGGGATATTGAGCAAATACTGTTTTGGTCATAACTTCTGATAGACTAAACCTTTTTGAATGATTTTCTTTTATTTTTGGTATTTAGAGAATTATGAATCCATTGGAATATGTTACAAATCAATTGGAGTTGTTCTTCAATCCCTTTTGCTTCAGGGAAGCAATGAGAGCCATGAGGGCCAAGAGGGAGTTGGAGCTGTGTTGAACTATGGTTAACCATTTGAGGTGAAAAAAAATTAATTTTTGACTATTTTCAGCATCCCAAAGCCATTGATATAGGTTATATAGGAATTAGAGGTGTTCTACAGCCATTTTAGCTTTAGGGAAGCTTTTTGAGCCACTAGGGCCATTTTGGTAATAGAGTTGTATTGGGTTGTACCTTTCTATTTAAGGTGAAACAAAGACCATTCTCAGCTATTTTCCACCTTATGAAACCAATGGAAGAGGTTTCAGAACTTTTTGAAGACTTTCAGAGGCTGAAAAACTTCAGGAGAGTTCTCAGGGCCCCTAGGGCCATTTTAGGGTTGGAGATGTTTTGAGTTGTACCTTGTTGTTTGAGGTGAACCAAAGATCATTTTCAGCTATTTTTGACCTTATGAAACTAATGGAATAGGTTTTATACCTATTTGAGGACTTCTACAGCCAAAAAAACTTCATATAAGTTCAAAGAGCCGTCGGGGCCTTATTGAATAAATCACTGTTTATGGTAATTCTTCACTGTATAGTGAATTTGGAAAGACATTCTTATCTTTTTCATGCCTTATGAATCAGTATTTGCATTCATATTTGTCTATTGAGACACCTTTAAACTCATATTAGCATTTGAAAGCATTTTAATACAAGAGGACAAACTCATTTTGGGAGGCTTGATCCAGCAGACGTAGCCCAGGAGGGGTGAACTGCTCACCAAACATCTATGTCATGTTATGTTGAAGTTATCTTGATGAAAATTTATGATTTAATATGTTAAACAAAAAAATTAAATTAGCTTGCCTTCATACATAAACTCTTATACAGTTTCCATAAACACTTTGTTTCAATTGCAAGACATGAATAACAGTTTGCACATATAATTTGATGGAGATCATGAGTGTTAACTTCTACTAGTTATAAAGACAGAATCTGTAAAGGGCCAGGTAGCCTCTAGATCTCATCCTTGATCAAAGGTGACATATCTAGTAAATGCCCCTACAGTCAATCTCTAGAATAGATCTAAGTAGTTGTTTAATTAGCTAGACTTGGAGAATTTTGCACACATTTAATTAATGGAAATGGATACCTTGCACACATTTTCAAGTACTTCCATTTTCATATCAGATGGTATCAGAGCATTGGTTAATCTTGGTTGTGCTTAGCTTGATCATTTTTTTTTTGTGCAAAAGGTGTTAAAATAGTGTAAAATATTGACTATTTTATTGGTTGCAAAATGGTTGATTGTATGAGTTTTCTTGAGTTGAAAAGATAGTTGTTGATAGCTAAGTCTTGGAAAGGAAAAAAGAGTTGTAGGCTATTTCCTTATCCCAAAGTACCTCAAGTTTATATTTGGAGAACAAACCCACTTGATTAGTGTTTGCTACAAAATCTAATGGATTTTGTGTTTTATGGCTGCTTGAATAAGAAGGGGTCTTTACTGACATTTGGTTAAAAGCTTGTCATTTGTTGGAAAGCTTTGAGAAATTTTCTTAAGAAGTTCCTTTTGTTAATTTGACCATTTACATAATTTCAACTTATTCTACAAGTGAAATTTCCTCCTTCACAATATTCTTCAATGATGACATGAAGAATGAGTTCATTAAGTTGAAGGACATGGTCCAGATTCTCATTGAGGATCAAAGAGAAAGTGTTAAGCTTCATGCACAATTGTTGGCTATGAAGGAAGAGAAGGAAGAAATTCTCCAAAGGTTGCATGAAATGGAGAAAAACTCCTTCAAGCTCAAGAAGATTTTTCCAAGAACAAGCTTGAGAAAGAGGTAAACCATTCCAACTTGTCTTCAATTTCCTCAATTGAAAATTGTGTTGGTTCTTTTGAACAACATACAAGAGGTATCGGGTCCAAAATAATGTTTAAGATGGGCTATCATGAAGGAAAAGGTTTGGGCAAGCATGCAAAAGGCATGGTTGACCCTATTTTAGTTGTGGAGCGACCCAAGAATGTTGGTCTTGGTTATATGCATTTTAATGGCGAGGACTCCAAATCCTTGAATGCATGTGATGCAAATTTAAAGAGAACCTTTATTCCAAGTTCTTCTATGCATATATGTCAATTTTTTTTTAAGCATGATTGCCATTGTTTTAAGCCATTGTTGCAGCAAGTAGAGGGTAAACATGTCGCTTATGGCGAGCCTTCAAGTTCAAACAATTTTCAAGACAATAATTGTGATGAAAGTCTAAAAAGGAAAGTTGTCTCCTCTTCTAGTTCATCGTCTCTCGAAGACAAAAAGGATGGACATTCCATGCAGCAAAAGAGGTATAATTATTCACATGATCAATTTGATTATGTTTCAGCAAAGAATGATAATTTTTCTTTTTCAAATGAAAGAAAGTTTTGTTGCACATTTTGTGGTGGATTTAACCATGTTGCTTCAAGATGATGGTTGAAAAAGAAAGCACACAGGAAGCAGAAGAGGCAAAGAAAATTTTCTTAGAAAGTTCTTAAGAGTTGCACATTTTTTCAAAGGAAGAGACATGATGTCTCTCATTGTTGGACCTTGCATCCAACAAATCGTCCAAAGCACATGCAGTTAGAGGACAAAAATTTTGGCGCAAGTGGATCTTTGGAGTCCATTATCGATGTGGAAATGGAAGATTCACATGAAGGTGTATTACAACTGCAAAAGATGCCATGGAGTTGGCTTGGTAGGAAGTGGATTAACTTCTTATTACAGTAAGTCATTACTCATTTTCTACATGCAAATTTCAGAATTGTAAGCATGTATTTCAGTTGAAATTTTGATGCAAGATTGCATGTGAAAGCAGTTTCAGTTGAAGGAATTTCTTTGTTGTTGCAAAATTTCACCATGGAGGTGTAAAGATGAGTATGATACTCACTTATATTGCAGCAATGTCTTTTGTTTCAGCTCTTAGTCAACCACATGTTTTTGGGATGATGTACTTGTTGGTATTTGAAAAGAAGAGTTGAATTTGCACATGTACATAGAGGTTGTATGTGTAATTAGTGAACTGTATATAGTTCATTGTACATGATACATACACATGTGTTTGTCAAGATGTATCTTGTTGTTTGTCGACTTGTGTCGATTATGTCACACATGTTTATTGACTTGTGTCGATTGTGCTACACATAATTGTCGACTTGTGTCGATTGTGTTACACATGATTGTCGACTTGTGTCGATCATGTTACACGTGATTGTCAACTTGTGTTGATTGTGGGCACACTTTTTACATTGATGGTTGTGTCAATTGTATAGTAAACTTCATTGTCAACTTGTTGTTGATGTCGTATGTCGCACAAGGTGCCTTTGGTGTCGATTGGTGCAGAGAACAAAGTTTCAGTGCAAAGCAGTGCAAGATTCCATGAGTTGGAAAGGCATGCAGGCAAAGTGGGCACAATTTTTAGCAAGGTTCATTGCTAGTTTCAGTATGGCAGATTGGTATGGCGAGAAAAACTTCGTCGGGATTTGGCACAAGTACTTGCTCATTCAGCAAAATCTGCCATGTGAACAGTTGGCAATTTAGGAAATTTTTTGGAGGCTGAAGAGAAGAGGATGTTGTTATTCTCTCATTTTTTGTACTACAGTTCAGTTTCAGAATTTCAATGAGCTTTTGGGGTCCAAAAGATTCTCATTTGGGAGGTGTGATTTGGAGCTCAAATCCGAGCTATGGAAAAAGCTCAAAATTGAAAGTGTTCAAAATCACTTTCAACCTAAATGACCGGATAGGCCTCGTCGATACGATCCTGACGCCGTAAACGACACTCAAATCCGACACTGTATGTGAAATTTATTCAAGTTTGAAAATTCACAATTTTAGGCAAAAGATCAGTTTGACCAGGTTTGACTTCAAAATTTGAAAAATAAAAAAGAATATTCCAAGGAATATTCTTGGAATATTCCTCAAAATATTCCCTAGAATATTCCACCTAGGCCAAACGTTTTTCGACAAGTGGCACAGTTTGATTCCACGTTGGTTTGACTTTGGGTTTTGTTGGCCAATCAGAGGCTGCCATGTGGTAGGCATGGAGGGCACCACGTGGCCCAGACCTATGGAAATTCGTCTATGGAAAAAACTTGGTTATTTAACAGGAATCGAACCTGGGTCTCGAAGCTGCCAGCCGGGCAGCCCGACCGGGTGGACTACATTAGTTCTTATTTATTATAGTGGCCACTATGCATTTAAACTTTCAACATCTGTTATACAGGCGACAAAGGGGGCCAGCCCCCGCACATATGTGACCCCACACTAGATTCCAGGGGCTAACCTCTTACCTGACGGTCACGGCGGAGGTTAGCACCCCACCATGTCAATGCTTCCACCAAACAGTTTAATGCCACGGGTTATGAAAACTGTTTGATTCGGAAATTATCACGGTAGTCAGGTCGGCGGTCCCATGTGACCTGATCACCTGAAATTTATCATAACCAAAAAAAATCCTACCTAAATTGGTGCCGGTTCCACCCATTTTGGAAATTCCACCAATTTTGGAGCGTTAACTGCAGTTTCTCCACAATTAGTGGAGTTTGTTTAGGGGATATTGGGCAAATACTGTTTTGGTCATAACTTCTGATAGAATGAACCTTTTTGGACAATTTTTTTTTTGATTTCAGGTATTCAGAGCATTTGGAATCCATTGGAATATTTATAAGAGCAATTTGAGTTTATATTTAGTCCCTTTTTCTTCAGGTAAGAAATGAGAGCCATGATGGCCAAGAGGGAGTTGGAGTTGTGTTGAGCTATGGTTAACCATTTGAGGTGAACCAAAAGTCATTTTAGACTATTTTCAGCATTATAGATCCATTGAGATAGGTTCCAAAGGTATTAGAGGTGTTCTACATCCATTTTAGATTTAGGGAAGCTTTTTGAGCCACTAGGGCCATTTTGGTAATAGAGTTGTATTGGGTTGTACCTTTCTTTTTAAGGTGAAACAAAGACCATTCTCAAATATTTTACACCTTCTGAAATCAATGGAAGAGGTTTTAGAACCTTTTTAAAAAATTTAGAGGCCGAAAACCTTCAATAGAGTTTTCAAGGCCACTAGGGCCATTTTGTGGTTGGAGCTGTTTTGAGTTTTACCTTGCTATTTGAGGTGAACCGAAGATCATTTTCAGCTAATTTAGACCTTAGGAACCTAATGGAATAGGTTCCAGACCTCTTTGATGACTTATACAGCCAAAAAATCTTCAGATAAGTTCAAAGAGCCATGAGGGCCTTATTGAATAAATCACTATTTATGGTAATTCTTCACTGTTTAGTGAATTTGGAAAGGAATTATTAGCTTTTTCATGCCTCATGAATCAATATTTTCATTCATATTTGTCTATTAAAACACCTTTAAGCTTGTATTAGCATTTGAAATCATTTTAATACAAGAGGACAAGCTCATTTTGGGAGGCTTGATCCAGCAGACGTAGCCTAGGAGGGGTGAACTGCTCACCAAACATCTGTGTCATGTTATGTTGAAGTTATATTGCTAAAAATTTCTGATTTAATATGTTAAACAACAAATTGAATTAACTTTCCTTCATACATAAACTCTTATACAGTTTCCATAAATACTTTGTTTCAATTGCAAGACATGAATAACAGTTTTCACATATAATTTGATGGAGATCATGAGTGTTAACTTCTACTAATTATAAAGATAGAGTCTGTAAAGGGCCAGGTAGCCTTTGGATCTCATATTTTATCAAAGGTGACATATCTAGTAAATGCCCCTACAATCAATCTCTGGAATAAATCTAAGTATTTGTTTAATCAGCTAGACTTAGAGAATTTTGCACACATTTAATTTATGAAAATGGATACCTTGCACACATTTTCAAGTACTTCCATTTTCAGATTAGAATGAGAAAAACATGATTTTAAGCTCCAAGGTAGAAGAAAAGGAGGATTTTGAGGTTGCTACTGTGTCAAAATAAATATGCCAAATCTTCAATATCAAAAGAAACACAAATTTCATAACTCCAGCAAACTACCAGCCAAGGGAGCAAAAAGCAAGGTCAAACTCATCTTTTCAGTCACCTACATGCAAGCAGTATAAAAAGGTTAGTAAGAAAAGGTGAAAATTTTAAGTTGAGTTTCATGGTGGATATTACACAAGAATTTGAAGAATTTGCTATATGGCTAAGTCACAAAGGTTTCAAAATGAACTTTTTATGCCTCAAAGAGTAAAGGGGAAAAACGAAGTTAATGTTTTCCATCACCTGCAAGCAAAAAGGAATAAAGAGTATCAGTGAAAGAAAGTGAAAGGGCCTTAAAACATTAGAAAAGGTGTTATCAAAGATAAATTAAATCATTTTCCTACAAAAGGTCATCTAAACACTTCAAACAAAGCATTATTACCTTACAAATTCATCAGAGTATTCAGAGGCAAAGAATTTGGGAATTTTACGAGTGAAATTGGACAAAATTGTCTGGCACTCTGCACTCAGACTGGCGCTATGCACTTAGACTGGCGTTGCACCCCTAGAAACCGACTCTACGCATTTGACAGTTTCTCCATGTGTATTTTACACAGGTGTTGCACGCCTCTCGAACTGAGCATTGCACACCTGGTAGAGCGTTTCGCTCTTGCCCGACACCCACAAAAAATATTCTATTGGCACTGCATCCTTAGGATTGAGCACTGCGCACTTGATATTGAGCATTGCGCCCTTAGGTCAGGCACTGCGCTCTTGTCCAGGAGTGATTTCCAAGAAAACCCACCACTCAATCTACCTCAAATTTCTTTCAAGCTTCCTTCAAGTTCCTCCAAGGCACTGGTGAATAGTAAGTGGATGCACTAACCACATCTCCAAGTATTTTTGTTATCATTTAATTAAAGAAGTGAAGCCCTAAGGAGAAACCCTAAATTTCATGCTTAAAATCATTGTTTAACCCTCATTCATCTACCTGCAAATAGTACCAGTTAAGACAAGGGTGGCTTACATTGGTTTAGGGGTTGTCATTTATCCAAGATGGTTATAACACTCATTCATTTCACCCCCTACATTGCAAAGGCTACCATTCCATTACCCAATTTTATCTCAATTTCATATTTAGCCATAGTATTTCAAAAAACAAAGTTTGAACATGTCGGCGGAGGGTTAACATTGAGTTGTTAGCCTCTCACCATCTCATACACTTTTATCCCCATTCACTCATCTCACTCACTTGCAAAGCTACCTTTTTCATCACCATGTCTTCATTCCATTCCCATTTACAGTCCTAGTGTTTTCTCAAGGTAGGGTTTACAATGTTAGAAGACAGTGGTAGTGGAGAAGATGCTCAAATTCCAAGGAGGCATGAGCCCAAAGGTGGAAATATATATAGTTTTGAACCCCCTGACACAAGGGAGCTAATGGCATCTCCCCTTACTGTTTCATGTTTCAAGCATGTGGGATGCTTTGATTTTTGTGAGAAGGTACAACAGGTGCAAAATCACCCTGAGCTAACCAGACATTTTATCATTAACTTTCATGAAAAGCAATTTAACCTTGCAGGGGTCACCTTTGAGTTGTCTTCAGATGTTATTTCCAATGCCACAAGCATACCAAGTGTAGGTGAGAAATGGTTCAAGCAAGCCAATCTTGACATGATATACTTTGAAGCCTACATAAATCCTAGATACAAATACCATAATAAATCCATCTTTCCTTTCTCACATTTGTTGGATAGATATGCACCTATGACGAGGATATTTATGAAGTATTTTACATGTGAAGGAAGATTCTCCTGCATTTACTCCTATGACATCATACTACTTATGCACTTTACTAGGGTGAGGATGCTGCACATACCCTATTACCTCTACAGAAGCATTGATAATATGTCCTATATTGTACAAAATAGAGACTATCATTAGCAGATGCAAAGCCTCTTTCATCACTCTCTTATCAAAATGGTTGTTATGCATCAATTGCAGCAGAAGGGCATTCCATGGGAGACCTTCATTGTCAATGAGGTGTTCGCCAATCCACAATGCCAACACCAGCAAGATGTCCCTTCATCTTCTCATCCTCCCATTCCTCCTTCAACATCACACCCCACTACACATCCATCACTATCTAGTCGCATTCCTTCACCTCAGGATAATCCTCCTTCATCACCTTCTCACAATCCCTCACCATCATCTCATGGTACTAGTGCATCAAAAATTGAAGAAAGCAATGAGGAAGAAAACAGTATGGGAGATGGCAATGAGGAGTCAAGAAATGAGGGATAAAATAGTGAAGCAGAGGGCAGTGAGGCACATATCAGTGAGGATGATGGTAGTGGGTCAAAACGCCATGAAAGCAGTGACGATACCAATGATGATGGCAACAATTATGGCAGTGAAACAAGTGGCACAGAGATGAGTAACATAGAACATTTTCCTTTGACCTAGCAAAGGGGAAATAGGCATGTGTTTGCTGCCCTTAAGAGGCAAGGGGCCATGCCTTCTACATCAACCAAGCATCTTGACAAAGGTAAGGAAAAGGTCATTGATGAAGAAGAAGACAAGCATGAAATTGAAAAAGAGTTTCAACTTATTCACCTTGACAGTGACGATGAAAATGAGCAAAGGATCACTAAAATGCTGCTTAAAAGCAAAGATGTTCATATTAAGGACCTACAAACCAATCTAGGTAGGGCTAAGAATGTAATCCAATATTTTGAGGTTGAAAACAAGTAGTTGGAGGCACAGAAGGCCATCTATGGGATCAGAGCTATCAGAGCTTGGAAAAAGGCTGCAAAGATAAAGGAAAAGCTAGATGAGGTCTTAGGCACTCATGAGTACAATGAAGGAGAGCAAGAACAACTTCCTAGGAGGAGGCCAAGGACAATTGGCTTGAAGAAAGCTTTAGCCAAGGAGAGGGAGCAAGAGACAGCCTTGGTAGAGCAGCTCACTACAAGTGAGTTGCTTGCCATGGAGATCAGCTATGATCGAAACCTTGGATAGAGAGATAAAATATACACTTGGAGGATCAGTTGGAGAAAACCAAGAGAGACCTTGACCTCCAAAAGAAGATGGCAAGGCATTATGCCTTAAGAAACAAGATTACAAGGGCCAAGCTCAAAAGAGCCCTTTTAAATATTCAACCACTAAAGGAGGAAAAGGAAAAATAAAAGCTTAAAATTCTTGCTAATGCATCCCTACAAGCATCCCAGACATGATCAGTAAGGCAAATCCCAATTTTGGAAACTTTTTGCAAATTTTTGAGTCTTTGGAAATTTTGACTATTTTGAAGGGCCATGCATGCAACGCCACTGGAATTGCACTCTTTTTTGGGGCATCCATTGGAGGAAAACTTGAAATTTTCATAATCATTATGCCGAGGACAGCACCCTCACAAAATTTCAGCCCATTTGGAGCAACACTGGTACTCCAAAAGTGCTAAAAACATGCAAAAAATCAACTTTCTGCCCTATTTTCAAAGCTAGTGTTGTGCCCTGAGCAGTCTTGGGAGAATGCGTTTTTGAGAAGGTAAATGGACTCCAATCATAAAACTAATTTTTATTTTTCGAAATTAGATAGGACATGATTTCCAATGAGCTATCATGGAGGTCATTTGGACACCGGGAAGGCCTCCAAATCTTAGCTGCAAAATAGGCTATTTTCCTAGTGTTGGCGCTATGCCCTTGCCAGAAAGTCAACAAAAGACACTTTCAATTAATGAAAAATATATTTTGAGGGTTTTTGAGGAAAATCACTCCAGATTTAGCTGAGGAGTTATGTTAGCATTTTTTTTTTCATTTATTAAATTGCATATTTGTGCCTCGGGCCTTTCATGGTCTCATAGGACAAAAATGGAATTTATGATGTACTTAATGACATTTTGCAACCCTAGCTAGGGTTTTGACCCTCCTTTGCAACTTAAATACTACATGGAGGCCTTATTTTAGTGGTTGGTTGATTATTAAACTCAATATCATATATTGGGAGTTGAGGAGAAATTGGCTTTGGATTGTTATGAATGCTTTGATTTGGATGACAATGGAGCAAGTACACTTGCAGGATTCATGAACATGGCTAATGGTGATGTCTTTCTGTTTTAGTACTTGTTTTCTTATTTTTTCATTCTGTTTCATCTTTCTCATGCAGTAGAACATAAATTTTATGTTAATAAATGTTGTTTAGAGGCACCTTAGCTCTGTCTACTTTCTATTGCTTGTATGTTTTCCTCTGCTAGGTCAGATTAGAGAATTACTAGTTGCTCTCTAATTCCACTCAGCTTGTTTATCTCAAGAATGATTTGATGGAGCAAATGCCAAAGTAGTTTATGGTTAGCCCTGTTCTTTGGTGTAACTTAAAAATTGTTTTTGAGGTCTTTTCTTCGAAATATTGCTAATTAGAGTTTGACTGAAGAGGTTTATGGTTTGCCCTGCCCTTTTGTCCATCTTGAATGGTAGTTTTGAATTTATTTGTGGTATGATTAAGATATTTAGGAAATACCTTCACTTTGATCATTACTATATGTTATCTTTAATGTTTTCTCTTCCTGAAGGTGAAATCACTAGAGAATTTACAAGTTTTTTTCTCTCTATGGTTTGTTGGGCTGTTGTCTTAATGTTTACTTGCTAGGGTTTGGTCAAAGAAGCTTATGGTATGCCATGGCTTTGGCTATTTCTTTATGCATAGTGTTCTTAAAGTCTTTTATTGTTATAGTACATGTTAAAGGATTCTTAACTTCCCTTTAAACCTACTAATCTCACAATTTATTGTTCACTCCACTCACATAAGCCTTGAAGATCCATTTGGCTTTCAATACTTGACCTCTGAAACACCCTTGACCTATTGTTGTACCTTTCAAGAACTTTTACAGACTCCATAGCCCAATGGCCTAAACCTCTCCTACTCTATCTATTCTTCTTGACAAGAAACCTAACCAAACAAAACAAATAAACAAACCCTAATCATTATAACTAGCCTAAAATCAAAACTCTAAAAATAATCAAGTTTACATCTTTTACAGAAATATAGAGAGAGCCCTCTTTGAGTCCAGGAAGGCTAGGTCCTAGGACTCCAAATTTGGTTTGATGTTACCCTTGTAAGTTTGGTCTTGCCAATCTAACAAATTATGGGGACCTAACAAGTAGATTTGGGAGAAGCAACATTTCAGCATAATGGCCCTTTGGGGATATTATGAATGACCTATACCTGAGGCTGAGGGATCTGTAAGGGGGAATTGGGTGTTGAAATGGAATCTATGGAAACTTTGGTTTGGGACTCAGTTGGAGATGTAGCAGGTGTCTTGTCATATTGACATGATCGAGTCCAAAGGTTTACATCAGTAGTATTGACCTCTTCAGAATTAATCATGATAATTTGGTATTCAGGGGTACCATACTGTGAAGGTTGAGGGGAAGCCTAGCATTGAGGGTGTTGGGCAGCCACATATCCTCACCAATAGAAGGGATTAGTGAACACAACCAGTTGAGCTCGTGTAGTATTTGGAGGAACTAAAGCAGAGGCTTGATGTCCTCTAGATGTCGCTTGCACTTCCCACAACTTGCACATCTGGGGTAAATGGGGGAAATCATGAGTATAATGGCCATGGACACAACAACAAGAAAAAGGCTTGTTCATATGAAGAAGCATGTTTTTATTGGGCTAATCTCCCTATTTTTGGTTTGTAGTGTTAGGTTGGTTCCCTTGGGGTGTGTTTGGTTAATTAACTTTGCACCCTTGATTACCATGCGCTGATTGCTTTTGGTTATCTTTCATATTTTTCTTTGAAATAGGAGGATTGTTCACACTCTTCTGCGCATACACCTGACCTTAAGGGGGAGGTGGTTGCTGTGGCGGAGGTTGAGAAGGCACGAGAGGCTCAGGTGTTGAGGCTAGAGGGGCTAGAGAAACGAGCCGTGAATAAGGATAGAAAGGAGGCTGAGAAACATCGGGTAAAAATTTTGGGCAAGAGCTGGCCCTGGAATTGATTGATGAATTCAGGAAAATGCATAAGGCTTGGTTTGTCTTAGATACATGTTTTCGAGAGGGGGATAAGTGTTGAATAAGCTAGTCCCTCCCTGAGGAAAACCATAACCCATGGGAGGATGAGTATAGAAATGTGAAATAGATCCAACAATACCGTCAACAGCATGAGATGCCCGCCCCTAGTGTGTTGGCACCACCAGTTCTAGGAAGATATGGTAAAATGGTATAAACATAACCATACTAGGCATAGATCAAGGAATATTTCAACATGACTTGCAGAGCTTCTTCCTCGGTCTGAGGAAAATGAGACGTGACATATTTACCAATGGAAGGAAAAAGTGTTTTGAGAAAAAAACCCATATAGACACAATCGTCAAATGTAGGAGTTCGACACAAGCTCCTCCTTATATGCAATTCTTGCACATGGTCCAAAAGGCGGGTGGCAGAAGTTTGACATAATGCATTCAACAACTCAATACCGATATCATAACAGAGAGTTCGTAGGAATTAGGATAGAAACACTTTAGTAAGAGTTGAAAAAGTGGAATGAGAGGCAGCATCCTGGTCGACATACCACTTCACAGCTTCTCCTGTGAGCGTACATTGGAATAACCGAAGGCAGATGGAGTCATCGATGATAGAATTGGACGAACACCACATATGAAAGTAGAGGATGAGATTAGTAGGGTCCTCTCCAATGTTTCCTTCAAACTTAGGAATTTCAGAAGGAAGATTGGTTGGCATAGTAGGCCAACCTAAATTTTCTAGTATAGGGTCATTGATTAATTGGCTAAAATTGAGAAGGCTTAAAATTTCCATAAAAGGTAGATATGAGTAGCCGTAATAGTTCTAGTAGTGGAATAGTTTCGTTAGTGGCAGCTCTAGCGTTAGGGTCGGGGCTACCACCAGCTTGAGGACCAACACCTACATTGGTACTTGACATGATGAAGGAATGAGGTGGAGGGGAAACATTTTCATAATCAGAGGAAGAACCTGATGAACCAGAATCAGATTTGGTATGGGGACTCGATGGAGGACTAAATCAGATTCTACATGGTGGAGTAATTATTCCTAATAGAAACGGAGGGTGAATGCCTTGGATTCTCCAAGATAAATGCATTGGGAGCATGATGATGGCAAGACACAAATGAAACGAAAAGGGTGAAGACTGATAAATAAAGGCTTATTGAGGCAAATAAATTAATTACGATGTTTATGTCTTGGCTTGGCGGTGTATGTTAAGCGCTCTTCACTCTAGGTGTGCATGTGTGCAAGTCATGTGTTAATTTTAATTAAGCTCAGATGGTTGTGTAAATAAAAAGAAAAAATGTTGAAATACTGTAAATAAAACTGAAACGACAACATAATAAACAACTATATATGCATAAATTCAAACCAAAAGAAGGATTCCCAAACAACTAGTCTAAAAGGCGGGTGAAATTGACTCAAAACACACAAGACGGTCGAGATATATTAGGTCTAGGGGATAGGGATCTAATGACTTAGATTTGTTGGAAAAGGTGCAGATAACAACAATAAACCAGAGGGGAAAACTACTGCAAAATAGGAGGTGAAAGGTTAAAACCCTAGGGGAAAAAAGGGAGCCCTAAGGGAGAGAAAAGAAAAAAAACTCAAGAGGGTTTTTTCGATGGAATAATAACTGATCAAAAGGGACCTAAGAGAAGGATAGACCAGACCCTAAAAAATGCCTGAAATCGCTGCAAAACCTTAGTCTACCTACTCAGCTAAACCCCTCCTAGAATGGTGGAAGAGTACTCAAACCCTAAGGGGCTTGGTTCTACTTCAAGGAGACAAACGAAGCATATCCAGGCCTAAGACAGGCTGAGACAGTGGTTAGGAAACCCTGAATAGTGCTTGTGGAAAACCCTGTCTGTCACAAAAAAAACTCAGAAAAAAGTTGCAGCTCACAGGTACTGACCTGTAAATCGTGGAAATCGTAGGTTTTGGGCTAATATTTGTGAGTTCATGCATAAATCACAAGTTCTGGGGAAAAAAGTGTGAGTTCCATATCTAGGATCTTCAGGGGGCAGGTTGCGGAAAACGTTGTTGTATTTGGCATGACTGATAACTATTAACTACGGAAAACACCCGAAAACACACGAAAGTTAGAATTTTTACTATTTTAGGGCATAAACGTTAAAAACAACATCAAGAGACTAAAAATAGCTAAAAAAAAACCTAGTTACTGAAGCAATTGGTCATGTAGGGATCTGAATAAAACATAATGGGGTCACCAATTGTTAGCATAAATTCTTAACGCAAGTGTAGGAAAAGAGCTCACTTTACTTGTGCATGACAAACAACGCTAACAACAAAGATGGCCTATTAACTTCATTAGATATACAAGTGGTATTTAAAAAAATGCTGCCAAAAACCTGATCCATGAAGCAAAAGTAGTTAAACAAAGAAAAGAAATAAGAAATGCTCCATATATCCAATGGACAAGACAAGATATAAATAATTTTATATGTATTATAAAACCTAGGAAGGGAACAAATAATGATGTTACCAATCCCCCTCAATGGAATGGGTTATTGCCTATCCTCAATGGTTCAGATCCAAAAGTTTCTCTCTCTCTTTCAATGGTGTAGAAAACCCAAAATGTGTTGAACTCTACAGGAGCTCAAGAAGCAAAGAAAATAGTAGTAGTAATCAGAATGATCATAGCACAAAAATGAAAGTGATAAAAGTGATTAATGAATGTAAAACCCTCTATTTATAACAAAATATTGAGTTATCTTCGATAATGGAAAATAATAAAATATTATTAACTAAGATCTAGATCTAAGTGCTTGGAATATTTTACTATATTTTGTTGGAGGGAAAAGACATTTAAATTGGTTAAATACATTTAATTAGAAATAATAAACAAATAAATGAAGTATTTATCATTTCGAGAATGGGGTTAAGGAATAATTTAACAAATAATGATTTGTTTAATTATTTCTAGGTGATTTAGTTAAATTTAACAAGGAATAATTACTAAATAATGATTTAATTAACTATTCCTAGAGAAAAATAAGAAAAATAATGATTTATCTAATTACTTCTCATAATTGGGTTAAATATGACCAGGAATATTATTATGTACTTCGATGGGCCCAGGAATCCTTGACCAATGAATGGAAGGATGTACGATAAATCCTAGAGGTTTGTGCCCTTAATTAGGCCTACGAATCCTCGACTGGTGAATGGCGAGATATATGAAAATCCTAGAGGGTGGAGTCTCAATTAGGCCTACGAATCCTTGACCGGTGAATGGAGGGATATATGGTAAAGCCTGAAGACTAGGAGACAAGAAAATTCTTGATGGTGTTGGTGGAAGCATCCATGCTTGTATAGGTCTAGTGATCCCTAGACCATTATATGGTAGGATTGCAGTAAATCCTAAGGAAACCTGGTTGGTTTGGTCGTGAGTCCCATATTCATGCTTGGAATATGGCATGAGGGTGATTGGATGAAAGAAATATTTGGTTCAACCCAATATATGGTCGGGTAGTTCGTGGAAGTACCTAACTTGGTTGGCTTATGATCTGTTAATAAGAGCTCCTTCTCCTTTGGTATTTTATGTATCTGTGTACTTGTTCATATGTGTTTTTTTATGGCTACTATATCATTTTATTTATGTTGGTTATATACTGGTTATGAGTATGCTTTATGTTGGACTTGATGTATGGATATTATCATGATTTTATAAGAAAATTAATGAACAATGAATATATGACCTAATAGATGATAATGCAACTATTGTGATAAGGAATCAATCCTGATTTATGAATATTAGATAAGTATGATACCCTTGTGCTCAAATATGTTTTTATGGTGTATAGATTATATATTCATGACATGTTTGATGAAATGCATGTCATGGATAGTAGGGGTCAGATCGAGTACTTGTACCAATGATTACATTAGTAGCCTTATTCCATTATTATTAGTCATTTCTAGAAGTTTCATGAAGTTATGGGTAGAGGCCTAAGACCCAACCCTTGAAAATTTGCTTAGAATCTTGGGTCGATAGCTTAGAACTTCCTAAAAATATCCACAGTCACTGGCATGCCTTACTATGGGAGCGATTGGAAGTCCCCAGTCGCATGCATGGCTTGTCATGGGAGTGGCTAAGGGACGAAATCAGAAAAATGACAAGTTGTCTCAGAGGTTAAGCACCTAGAAGGGTTGGTTGCCTCTTGAAGGGTATGTAACTCCTGAGGAAGGTTATATTCGTTATGTTTTATTGTTTCAACTTCCTTAATTGTACATGGGGAGTTGAATCACATCGTATTAGCCTCTTGTCACATGTTTACCCCAACGGAACCATTAGCTTGGGTAAATGTGGGAGGAGGGTGGTTACAAGGACCCAGAGTATGGAAGATGCTCCAGGGTATTGTTTCCATGAAGAGGAGCTTAAAGGAATGGATGTTAGCATGGGTAATATATTCATAAGTGGTGGATACCATCAAGAGTTTTAAGGTGGAGGTGCTCAACTATAAGCCTAATAATGAAAGGTTGATCAAGCCCAAAGAGGATAAAAACCACATTAATATTCATATTTTCCAAATATTAAATCATTTGTAGATGTATATAAATAAGGTTTATAATCCAACACAGTCATACTCAGCACAAACTTCAATTTAAGAGGGAGGATTTTAGAAGTTCAACGAATTTTAGTAGTGTTTGTAGGTACTAACACCAATTGCTAAAACATTTGATCAATATGGACTATGTTTATTGCATTAAGGGAAATTCAAGGTCTAAAAGAGCTTCTTCGGTAAAATAATATAACAAGAGTTATAAAGTTTTAAAGGAAAAGAAAGAAAAATATATTTTTTTATTGTATTTTTGGTGTATCTCCTTATAGATTTACTCAAATGTCAAGTGTAGGAACCCATTAAATGTGGAATTAAATTGGTTATGTAACTATTACCCACCATACATAAATTTTAGTAGAATCACATTGAAATTTAGAAATACATAAATAAATAAATAAATATTTCTTTCAAAAAATAAGCTTTTTCATGTATTTTTAATTATTTTCAATGTGGTTCTATTGAAAATTATGTAGATGGGGTACTTGTTGGATATATAATTTAATTTTTCATCCAATTATTGTCTATTGTTGTCATTTGAGTAAAACTATAATTAAATAAAGCAGTTTTCTCCTTTTCCCTCTAAAAACATTTACACTTTGGGATGATATAATCATCTTGAATCTTATTGATTCTTCTAAATATGATTTTGGTAGAACATTTTTTGTTTTTAGGCCCATTTTTAACCTCAAAATTATCCTAATGTTGGTTTGGAAGTAGACAAACATATCACCATTCATATATCAAATAATAATATCTAAATTCAATGGCTTTAAAGGAGAGATTAGGAATATTAAGCCTTCAACAATAGATGAATACCATAAGAAGGGTGAAGAAGCTAAAGTTTGGCTATTGAAGATTAGGAAGCATCTCCAATTGCACAATTAATCATCCAACCTGGAAGGCCAAATTGTAATATATCATTTTCAAGGTAAGGAATCAATGTGGTGAGACTAGCTCAAGCAAGTCAAACACCTGGATGATGATAATATATAATGGAAGTAGTTGAAGAGGTACTTATAGAATAAATATTTGTATAAATATTAATATGAGAAAATAATGCAAGATTTTTTTGAACTCAATCCTGAGAGAATAAATATGGAGGAGTGTAAAAGAAATTTCCTTGAACTATTGAGGTATGTTGGTTTTATTAACGATGAAAAAGTCAAGATACATTATTTGTAAGTGGTTTGCCATCACGTTATCATGATAAAATTAAATTTTACCACCCAAAGACTTTGGAGGAAGCTATATGGAAGAAAATATTATTTTATAAGTATAAATATAAAGTTAAATATGATAAATTTGGCCTCATATGACTTCCCAGTTGGTATGGACTGTTTGCTAGATAAGAACCTTGCTTTCCTAGACTAATACAATAAATAATTCACTTTCCTTGATGAAGAATGGGAAAATAAAAGTGTATGGAAATCCAAGAAAGGTTCTTTTCATGGATAATTTTTACCATGTAACTGAAGAATAATTTTAGAAAATGGTTCCATATTTATTTATCCCACATTTAAGATGTAACCAAGGAAAAGGTACGAAGTATTGAATTCCACCAAGTTCTAAAAGAATTTTAATATGTATTTGTTGAAATCCCGAGTTTACCACCAAAGAGGGATAATTAATTTTCCATATTTTTGGTACTTTGAGCTACCCTATTATGAAAATACCATCCAAGATGAGCACACTAGAGCTTAAGTGAATAAAAATGCATCGTGAAGATATTTTTAAGAATGGGTGCATACAACCAAGTGTGTCACCTTGGGATGTCCCTACGCTCTTTGTTAAAAATAATAATGGTACACTAAGGTCGTGTATACACTTCAAGTAGTTGAAAATTGTGACAATGAAGAATGATAATCCTTTACGGAAATTGAGGGTGAATGCCTTGGAGTCTCCAAGATAAACGCCTTGGGGACGTAATGATGGCAAGACACAGATGACACAAAAAGGTTGAAAAGTGATAAACAAAGGCTCAGTGAGGCAGATAAATTAATTACAATTTTTATGTCTTAGCTTGGTGTTGTAAACCAAACGCTCTTCACTTTAGGTGTGCATGTGTGCAAGTTGTTTGTTAATTTTAATTAAGCCCAGATGGTTGTGTAAAGAAAAAGAAAAAATGTTGAAATACTGTAAATAAAACTAAAACGATAGTAAAATAAACAGCTATAGATGCATGAATTCAAATAAAAAGAAGACTTTTGAAACAACTAGTCTAAAAGGTGAGTGAAATTGAATCAAAACATATAATAAAGATAAAATATCTAAGTTCTAAGAGCTATGGATCTAATGACTCGGATCTATTGGAAAAGGTGTAGAAAAAAGCAAGAAACCGGAAGGGAAAACTACTGCAAAATGGGAGGTGAAAGTTTAAAACCCTAGGGGAAACAAGGGAACCCTAAGGGAGAGACCAAAAAAAACTCAAGAGGGGGTTTTGGATGGAATAATAACTAATCAAAAGGGACCTGAAGGAAGGATAGATTAGACCCTAAACAATGCCTGAAAGCACTGCAAAATCTTAGACTACCTACTCAGCTAAACCCCTCCTAGAAAGGTGGAAGTCTACAGAAACCCTAAGGGGCTTGGTTCTACTTCAAGGAGACAAACTGTGTGTATCTAGGCCTATGAAGAGATGAGATAGAGTTCATATAACCCTGAAAAGTGCTTGTAGTAAACCTTGACTATCACAAAAAAAAACTCATAAAAAGTTGCAGCTCGCAGGTACTGACCTATAAACCATGGAAATCCTAGTTTATGGGCTAATAGATGCAAGTTCAGGTAGAAATCGTAGGTTCAAGGCCAAAAAGTGACAGTTCCAAATCCGGGTTCTTCGGGAGGTAGGCTGCGAAAAAATTTATTGTCTCTGGCGCAATTGATACCTGTTGCCTATGGAAAACACCCGTAACACACAGAAGTTAGAAATTTTACTATTTTAGAGCATAAATTTAGAAGCAACACCAAGGGACTAAAAATAGATGAATAAAAACCATATTTACCAAAGCAGTTGGTCATGCAAGGATCTGAATAAAACATAGTGGAGTCACCAATTGTTAGCGTAAATTATTAACACAAGTGTACAAAAAGAGCTCACTTTAGCTGCGCGTGACAAACAACCCTAACAAAAAAAATGGTTGCTTAAATTCTTTAGATATGCAAGTGGTTTTTAAAAAAAATGCTACAGAAACCCGATCTATGCAATAAAAGTAGTTAAACAATGAAAATAAATAAGAAATGCTCCATACGTCCAACAGACAAGACAAGATATAAATAATTTTATATGTATTATAACACCTGTGAAGGGAAAAAAGAATGATGTTACCAGTTCCCCTCAATGGGATGGGTTCTTGGCTGTTCTCAATGCTTCAAATCCAAATGTTTCTCGCTCTTGATCGTGTAGAAAACCCAAAATATCTTGAACTCTGTGGGAGCTCAAGAAGTAAAGAAAATAGTAGCAACAATGAGAATGATCAAAGTGTGACAACGAAAGTGATCAAAGTGAATAATGAAGGGAAAACCCTCTATTTATAACAAAATATTGAGTTATCTTCGATAATGTCGAATAATAAAATATTATTAACCAAGATCTAGATCTAATTGCTTAGAACATTTTATTATATTTTGTTGGAGGGAAAAGACATTTAAATTGGTTAAATACCCTTAATTAAAAATAATAAGAAAATAAATGATTGATTTATCATTTCCATAATGGGGTTAAGGAATAATTTAACAAATAATTATTTTTTTAATTATTTCTACGTGATTTAGTCAAATGCAACAACGAATAATTACTAAACAATGATTTAATTAATTATTCATAAAGAAAAATAATGATTTATCTAATTATTTCTCATAATTGGGTTAAATTTGATAAGGAATATTATTTAAAAAATGGTTTAATTAATTATCCATAGAAGAAAATCAAATAAATAAGGATTTATTTAATTATTCCTCATGGGGTTTCGTGTTTGAACCAAAAATAACTTAATAAAATATGGTTTATTAAATTATTTCTTAGAGTGAAAGAAATTTTACTATGGTAAAATTGGTCTTACATGGTGTACTTTGATCTGTGTAATTGTAAATGGTTAGATGACCAAAAATTGGTGTAACAAGAGGTTAAAACAGGGTACAAGTGATCGAGATGTCTACTATCATCTTACAACAGATGGTTTGATCAGATTTATGGATACGATATATGTCATGAATGATAGTGAGCTCAAGAAGACTCGTTAGAGGAAATTTTGGCCTAAAAGTGCCCATGAAATATTCATGTACATAATATGTAAACAAATTAAAATCCTTCAAATTTAGAAAGAGGTACACGTAAATATTTTGGAGGGAAAATTAGAAAACTACTTTTTTTAATTGTATTTTTGGCTTATCACCTTATAATTTTACTCAAATTTCACAAGTAGATACTCATTGGATGCGAAATTAAATTTTGCATCAAATGAGTGCCCATTCTCAAAACTTTTGAGAAGACCTGATAAAAATTGAAGATACATTAAAAAAATGTGTTCAAACACATTTTTTAATGTATCTTCAATTATTATCAATGTGGGTCTTCTCAAAAGTATGAATAATGGGTACTTGTTGGATGTGAAATTTATTTCTAAATCCAACAAGTGTCTACTTGTGAAATTTGAGTAGTTCTATAAGGAAATAACTCGAAAATTCAATGAAAAAAAATATTTTTTTTATTTTCCCTCCAAAATTCATAACTATTATTTTATTATTTCTCCATTATTTTATTTTATTTTCCTTTTGAGGCCACTTTTAGGCTGAAATTTCCTCCAATAATATTGTGAGATTTTCATGCAAAAATATATTCAGGTCAACCAAGATACTAGAAGACATTGATAGTAGCGAAGGAATTTTATCATTGGTTGAATCTAAGGTATGACATGGCAGAGTTTGTGGCTAGATGCTTGGACTGTCAGCAGGCAAAAGAAGAATGTAAGCATCCAGGTGGACTACTACACCCAATTTTGTTTCCAAAGGGTAAGTGGGAGGTCATTTCCATGGATTTCATCACAGGTTTTTCGAGGAGATTTAGACAACATGATTCTATCATGGTTGTGGTAAACAACTTGAAAAAGGTAGTGCACATCATTCTAGTGAAGTATACTTATTCAGTTGCATTAGGGGAATTTTGAGGTCTAAAATGGGCCTCCTAAGAAAAATTTACAACCAAAATCAACTTTATAAGGACCAATAGGATTCAAAAATATGATGCCAACCATGAGGGATGATTCACCATATTTTAAGTAAAAGGGTAAAAAGATTAAAAAATAATAAAATAATAAAACTACTTTTTCAACTCGTATTTTCAACTTATCTCCCAAAGTTTTTAATCAAATTTCGAGCGGCAGTACTCATTGGATGCAAAATTTAATTCCTCATCTAAGGAGTACCCATGTTGCATACTTTTGATGGACCTTGCTACATGAAAAATTAGAAATACTTTAAAAAACGTGAATGCGATCACGTTTTTCATGTATTTCTCATTTTTCGTGTAGTAGGGTCCCTCGAAAGTATGCAACATGAGTACTATTTTAATGAAGAATTAAATTTTGCATCCAATGAGTACTCCCACTCGAAATTTAAGTAAAAAATTTGGGAGATAAGTTGAAAATACAAGTTGAAAAAGTAGTTTTTTTTCTTTTTTCCCTCTAAAATTTGATGATGTAATCAAATCTTATTCTATTATTTCCACTATTATTATATAATCTCCTTAGGAGGCCCATTTTAGACCTCAAAATTCCCCTAATGATGATGTAGAATAGGTATTAATCATATATGTAGTGAGGCTACATGGTGTTCCAAGTAAAATTGTTTAAGAAAGGGATGTTATGTTCACTTCTGAGTTTTGGAAGGATTTTTTTGTAGGTTTGGGGATGAAGTTGGCCTTTAGAACATCTTATCATCCAAGGGAAAATGGATAGATAGATAGGGTCAACCAAATATTGGAGGACATGTTGACGATGTATGTAATGCATCAACAGAGGATATGGTAAGAGTACCTTTCGTTGGTTTAGTTTTCTTATAATAATGGTTATCATGATTCACTGAGGATGAGTCTATTCAAGGAACTCTATGGGTGGATTTTCAATACTCCCATCAATTAGAGTGATATAAATAATAGGGTCTTGATAGGACCAAATATGTTGCCAGAAATAGAATAGGAAATGCATGTAGTCAAGAAGAATCTAATGGCAACATAGGACAAGCAGGAAAGTTATGTAGATTGAAACAATATGTTTAAGGAGTTTTAGGTTTGGGAACATGTTTATTTTTGCATCAAGCTAGAGAAGAGATCCTTGAGGATTGGTTCATGTAAGAAGCTAACACATCAGTATTGTGGGCCTTCCAAGATCCTTGAGAGGATTGGACTAGTGGCCATTCAAATCGCACTACCTCTGACAGTGAAAGTCCATGATGTTTTCAATGTTTCATTTCTTAATAAGTATGTTAAATATGTTGATCATGTAATTGGATCGTTTGTATTGCATGTGGAACCAGAAGGTGAATTCTAGCCAAAACCCTAGTGCATTTTGTAGAGAAAGATGATCATGCTCCGGAACTGAAAAATTGAGCAAGTTAAAGTGTAGTTGAAGCAATTTGGGCCTGTTGAAGCTACATGGGAGATGTCGTATCAGAGGTGGGATATATATCCTTCTCTATTCATTGTTTGAGTGATTTTTTTTGGCATATGTTTTTGTGTGATGTTTTGGTATATGTATATATGTATATGGATATAAATACCACCATGAGTTGTGTTATAAATCTCCACCTTGATATTCCTCCAGCAGCAGAATGCCTCATAGTGGCACTGCCTCACCTCAAACATTGGTTGTTTTTCCATTCTACTGCCTCACCTCCAACTATGTTCTTCATCAAGTGAATCAATCTAATTATTTGTTCCCCACCCACAACCATAGAGTTCAAGCAAGAGTGAAAGCCTTATGGTTGTCTGTATAAGTGGTATGGGTATCATTTCTTTATAGTTGTCATGTTGTTATTTTTTTCATGTAGGTTTGTTTCTTAGTAGGATGAATATTGTAAATATTGCATCGAGCTAAGTTATAAAGATCCATAAGTAGTATATTTTGTCTTTCAGCAGTTTTTTGGTTGTGGGTGTCATTGAGCACCGAGGGTAGTGTTCCCCTTAGGGGGCAGGGTCTATAACAACATCAGGTTAAAAATTTCGTGTAAAAAGTAAATAAAGGGAAAATAATAACCAAAGTCATGGGACATGTATTCCAAGTTAAATGTTGAGAAAAAAATCCTAGTGTGGGTGTTCATTATGTTTATTATGGCTAGGGGAAATTGGAAAAGGCAATGGAAAAGGATTTGGAAAGGAATGACGCATTAAATGGCATTTTATTTATGAAAATATTGTAAATTAGGATAAAAGGAAGGTGAAAGGTCACAGGTTTCATGTGAGCAGGAAAATGAAGGAAAATAATGGAAAATGAAGAAATTAGAGGCCTTGATGATAAAAAGTCTTATGAGGATCATTTTGTAGCTTTTCATCAGTTTATTTTTGGAGCACCCTCTCTCTCTCTCACTCTTGGACACTTAGAGCATTCTTGGAGCATTCCAGCATCGGATCAAGAAAATTAACGAAAGAGAAAAGAAGGAAAAGGGAAGAAAAGATCAAGAAAGGAAAAGTAGAACCAAGAAAATACAATGGTATTACTTGCAGGTATCGATTTTCATGTGTGATTTCCTTGCTAGATTTTGAATGCATGGTACATGCATGGGTGCATCTGGTTCTTTTGTTGTCATTAGCATGGGTGTTTCTAGGTGTGGAAGTGTTTTTCAGCCTTTCCTTGCTATTTAGGATAGTTATGGTGTGATAGGTTCTATTTTTCTTGGTTAAGTTGGATTTTCGGATGGTTTTGAAACTGAGTGGGGTAGCATCTAAAGAAGAACACAAGTCCTAGGAATCCCTGGATCAGCATATGGTGGGATTGCAGTAAAGCTATTATTTTTGTACTTCGTGGGCCTAAGAATCCTCGACAAATGAATGGAAGGATATACGATAAATCGTAGAGGCGTTTTCCATTTATTAGCCCTAGGAATCATCGACTAGTGAATGGCGATATATATGGTAAATCCTAGAGGTTGGATTCTCGATTAGACCTAGGAATCCTTGACCCGTGAATGGAGGGATATAAGGTAAACTATAGAGAAGGAGACAAGAAAATTGTTGACGATGTATGTGTAGGTAGCCATGCTTGTATATGCCTAGTGATCCTTGGACCATTATATGGTAGCATTGCATTAAATCTTGAGGAAACCTGGTTGGTTTGGTTGTGAGTCTCATATTCATGCTTGGAATATGGCATGGGGGTGATTACCTGAAATAAATATTTGGTTCAACCCCATATATGGTCGGGTAGTTTGTGGAAGTACCTAACTTGGTTGGCTTATGATTTATTAATAAGAACTCCTTCTCCTTTGGTATTCCATGTATAGATGTACTTGTTCATATGTGTTTTTTATGGCTGTTATATCCTTTTTTTGCATGTTGGTTATATAATGGTTATGAGTATGCTTTATGTTGGACTTGATGTATGGATATTATCATGATTTTATTATCAAATGAATGAAAAATGAATATATGACCTAATAGATGATAACACAACTATTGTGATGAAGAATCAATCCTTATTTATGAATCTTAGATAAGTAGGAGAACCCTGTACTCATATATCTTTTTATTACCTATAGATTACATATTTGTGACATGTTTGATGAAATGCATGTCATGGATAGCAAGGTTCAGATCGAGTACTTTCACCAATTATTACATTAGTAGCCTTAGTCCATTATTATTATTCATTTCTAGAAGTTTTATGAAGTTATGGGTGTTGAGTCATGAAGGTGATTGCTTTAAAGGTGACCTTAATGCTTTTCATTCACTATCAACCTAGGGAAAGTCTTGTTATTTCAAGAGTGTAATAAAAATATATGCAAGTGACATCAGAGGTTAGATACTCTAAATCGTTATAAGGAAGATTGTTTAATTCTCGAATTTCAACAAAAACAAACTTGAAAGTGAATTATGAAATACTTCATATTATTCAAAGGAGTTAATTATGTTCTAAGCTTATGCAGGAATAACTATTCAAGACTGAAATGAATATATTGCAATTAAACAACACGCTTTGATGAATTGAACTGCTAGCTTAATGAATTGAACAAAAATCCTAAAAATTGAGTAGCAATCAATCATTCTAGATTTTGCAATGGAATTCTCTTTTAATCAACTAATAACATCCTTCATAACTAGATATCAACCAAAATCTCATAATTATGCTGAAGAGATCAAAACACTAACTATACGCAGAATTGAATAGCAATTGTGCTAAAACTAGTCTAACAATTGTAAAAGCATTAATTCCAGATAAGAGGACATGAATGATAAATCTAATCTAGTGAAAAGGAAGCTATAACATCTCATGCTTGCGATTAACCAATTAAATGATAATGTTATGAAATGCAATGGATAACTGGAAATGAAAATTTTGTAAGCAAACATATAGCACAAAAGTAGCAGGAGAACAAACAAGGTTGGGCCTGAATCCACTAGAATCCTACTGCTAAGGAATACTCAGAAGTTGTTTATTATAAAAACACCAAATTCTTCATTAATCTGCAGAGAAATACATTACTGAAAACTTGACGATTCTGTCTGAATACGTTTATTACAGGAAGATTATATTACAGTCTATCCTTCATATTGTTCACCTTCAGCCCTTTATAGCTTAAAGGTGAATTCAAAAGTAGTAACAGATCCTTCTCATTATGAGACCCTGTTGCTTCGTGCCTATCGACTGGGCACTCCAAGAGTAGGTGTGCCTCTACATCTTCTGCTAATTCATAGGAGCTGATATGATTCCGTTTGCCTTCCTTGTTTGCTCTCTTTTGGTCATCTAGTCAACAGTTTGGCTGTTTGTCTTCCCTATCAATAAAGATATTGAAAAATCATTTTTTATGTTATTAAACACTCCTTTTATCATTAATCACTCTGCCTTATTTTTTCATTATTTTCCTTTACTTTATTTCTAAGACGAAGGGAAAATATATGAAAGTAAATGAAAAATCATGGTAAAGACGGGGGTTAAACGTACCTTCTTCTTGGCCCAACATACCCCCCTGCTTACCTTTTTGTAGGTCCTCATCCAAACAAATGGTTGAGGTGTAGCTAGGTTTAATAATATGCAGGATATACCTCTTCCTTGTAAAGCTTGAAGCCATGTATATTTTTAATCTTTGCAAATGTTGAGTTTATGTGCCCCTCTGGTAACTCATAATCATGATGATAGTTTTCAGGGGGTACCAGATGATGGGGTATCTATATCTGCACCCTATCCATGTAGGACCCATGTTCAAAATTAGGTTGTTGTACAGAAGGAACCTAGAAGAAGTAGCTTTGAAGTTCCTATACCCAAATGGCTCTCTATTCTTTACATTATTTGTAGAGGCTATCCATCTCTCTTTGGATATTGCTAATGATTCTTCATGAATGTCTTGGAAGTATGCTCGCCCATTATGCACAATATCCCTGTGAATAGGTCCAAATTTGGATATCACTCCTTTCCGCTGCATGAATTTCTTATGTTGGGTAAAAAAGTACAGGGGTTTAGTAGGTTCCCCTCTGACCCATAGATCTAGGCCATGCTCTCTTTTCTGAAAGGTTTTGTAGGCCTTAGCCCATCTAGTTTGGTTTTTTGAAAAGGACAGAAAAGCCTGGAAGTGAACATCCAATATGAAGGGGCTGGGGTTATTTTCCCTATCCTCATTTAGAAGGAAATTGTGTAAATATAATTCACGCAAAATATGTTGGACCTACTAATCCTGCTCATTGCAACACTGGACAAATTCCTAAATGGTTTTAAAAGTAGTGGGCTTCCCTACCCTGATAGCCTTGATTTTCAACAATAAATACCATTCCACTAAGAATAAATCATAATTAGTGGTTGGTGCCCTACAAGTCAATACATTTGAGTAAAGAGAGAAAACCATACTGGTTTGCTTCTTAGCTTGTTCCACTTGATCCTGTGATTTCTTCACTTTTTTCCTTTCTTCCCTAAGTCAGGCAAGGGTTTCGTCCTCAGTTGTAGAAAGTAATTTAAATCGCTTTAGTAGTGCCTAATGTTACTGTAAGGGTACTACATCTTTTTTACACTGGGCCAATTCATGTTGGACTTGAATTATTTCATTGTGAAGCTTATGATTGGCAGCTTTTTCTACTAGGGGAGTGTAGCTAGGTGTTACCTCTGTTTGAGTCCCCTTATCTTCTGTAAGTTTCAAATTAGTCTACAAAAAGACTTCAACAGTGTGTATCAAATACGTTTGTGCAAAGGCTTCAACTTTATCCATTAACTCAGTCTGTAAAAAAACTTCAGTGGTATCTATTAAATAGGTCTATACATAGGCTTCAACATTTTCTATTAGATCCATCTGTATAGGAACTTCAACAGTATCTATTAAATTAGTCTGTATAGAGGCTTCAACATTGTATATTAAATCAACCTGTACAAAAATTTCAACAGTATCTACCATTTGGGTAAAAAAATATGTTTGGGTTCCCATGGTAGACAATTCCTTCTTAGGATTCCAAGCCTTGTTTTCTTCTTCCAACCGTTTCCTTAGTTGTTTTAGCATTTTTCTCAATTTCTTCCACTTCCTACTCATTTTCCTTAACTTAATCTCAGCTGATTTTTCTTTTAGCAAGGTTTTGGTAGGAGAAGGAGGAGAAGTGGCTTCGGTTTTAGAAATGTTTGTGCCAGTTCTAAGGTCATCAGCAATGGTGTTTTATTCACGTGTCCAAGAGGTTATTTCAACATTAATGTCCTAACAGGGTGAAATAATATTTCCTTCAGGCATCAGGGGAACAGTCTCAATGCTTGTGTTTTCTTTTTAATAGAACAGTGTCCCCTGACTGGTTTCCAGGTTCAGATATTCTCTTCATCTGGTCTTCCCTACTCACCCATTCATTATTAGAGGGAGGAAAAACCCTCAAAGTCTGCAATTCATCATAGTGAGGTAGGATTTCAATATGGCCAGAGCTGCTAGCAGCGATAGACTGGTTCAACAGGTCCCTCTATTCCTTGTATTATTCAGATGGGCTTCTAATTTCACGAGATGCTCTCATTTGCTCAAGTACTTGAGCCATTTCTTCCTCGTAGTCTTGCAAGGACATATTTTGAGGGCTTAAAGGTGGTGTATGGGATGGTCCCACCTCATCTAGAAATTCAGAGGTGTTTTTTCTTAGTTGCAACCTTTCAGACCGTCTTCATTTTCTTGGTTCTGTGGTCGAAACATGGGTTCTCTTCCCTCTTGCTATCCTCGGTATGGTTATTCTAGGGAGTTCAATCTCTGCTCTGTCAAGATTTTCTTCATGGGCAAGTAGGGCAGGATTAACAAAGTTGTCCCAATTTATCTGATGTTTGCTTAACTCATAAATGATGATCAATTTAATCAAGCCATGGTGACTGAAAACTTCTTGGGGGTTTTTAGCTTTTCTAATTCAAACAACAGTATTGTGCAATACAGAAATTAGGAAAAAGGGAAAATTCACTGAAATTTTTTGCTTAAGAACAACTAATAGTTTAAGTTTGCGGGACTTTACCACATCTTGGTGTCCATCACATGTGATATATCTTTGAATGAAGATTGCAAATTCTATCCATGCTTGCTACAAGGATGCAGGATTGATACCTTTCCCTTTTCATTCCAGTGGTTCACCTAGGTCCTGGTACACTGAGATTTCATCTTGTAGGACATGTTTTTTAGTCCATCTTTCTCCTTCTATTGGTAGTCCAAATACCACAATGATGATTTCCTCAATGACTAGTATGATTCTTCCTTTGACTATGGTATGTCCTTCCCGCAGGTTTTGTAGGAATTCAACTACTATCTCCGTATTAAACCGTTGTAGTCTATGTAGACATGGAATCCAACCAGCTTGCTGGAGAATGGTGCGAGCTGTTTCTGAGACTTTGAAATTTGTGGGTTCATTGCGGAGAGAATTTCCCCATGGCTACTGTATTATCAGAACTGGTTTCTTCTTCTATATGTGTTTCTTTCGGCTCTATTCGTTAAAACATTATAAAAACTACATGCAATTTTTTAAAATATATTATAAAAATGAAACTTCATGATGCAAATCCAATGATATTTTAGTCCCATCCACATATCCAAAGGAATTTGTGTCGGTAATTCGCATGCTTATTCATTATGAATATTCATACCCCCTCCATTGAGAGAAGGGCGTCCAAGGCCTTAAGCTCAAGATAAGCAGAAATATTGTAGCAATCATGAATTCAAATGAAGAAAAGGTTATAAATTGGTAATCATCACAAATGTACGATAGAAGGGTGTCCATGGCCTTGAAGCTCAAGAAAAGAGGAAAGATCATAACAATCATGAATGCACACAAATCGAAGGTCAGAAGCTAATAATAATTACAACTGTACATCAGGTGGAAATGAGGAAGAAGGGGAGAAAAGCGGAGTATAAATTATTATGAAAGGATGTCCTATTTTGATGGTATAGCATGATGGAAGCATGACAGGTGACAGATTATGATTGGGGCTGTCAGCCCTTAAATATAATTCACTCATAGTTAATTATGCGGGTAGGTAGTGATAACACTTATTCAAGTAGTGCAATTATTTCAGGAATGGATCAATAGGAAATAGGGCATATAAGAGTAATTGGATATTGTTAGAAAAATACTTCAATACCAAAAGCAGAGCCACTGCTGCCAGCAGGCATTCATAGCCTCGACAAGGTTGCTATTTTAACCTAGAAATGAGCCAGAATCCTCTATTTAAAAGTAGACATTTTTCTTATTTTATGGAGAGACCATTGTGCTGGTGTGGTGGCAAGATAGTCATAGTGCCATTCACGGGGACTGTAACAGAGTGATCAAGCTAGCTCATGATGAGACCTCCTGTCCTTCAAGCATTTTTATCTATTGATAAGGTCACTACCCTGGTGTGTTGGCCATTGTGGGAATGTGTCCTGTTAAATCCTTATGATCATGGTAGGTTGGCTCGTGATGAGACCCCCTATTCTCTCTTAAAAATTTGCACATAGACATAATATTTTTCTTTATGAAAAGTAAGCATTTTCCTTGTTTTATGGAGAGACCACTATGCTGGTGTAGTGGCCAGATAGTCATAGTGCCATTCATGGGGATTTTAACAGAGTGATCAAGCCAGCTTGTGATGAGACCTCTTGTCCTTCAAGCAATTGTATCTATCAAGAAGGTAACTACCCTGCTATGTTGGCCATTTTGGGATTGTCACCTTTTAAACCCTTATGATCATGGCAGGTTGGCTCGTGAGGAGACCCCCTATTCTCTCTTAGAAAATTTCACATAGACATAATATTTTTATTTTTATTTATACATGGAGGGAGGCTCATTAACTCCTTAAGAGTTAGGGATGGTGTGAGAAGTAAAAATAATTTCAATACAATTAATACTCTTTATTCCTATATCCTCATGTCAAGGAGAATTACTACTTGAGAGTGTAGAAAGATATACCAGCATAAGACTATGGAAATGAATTGTGTAGTAATATGTCTAAATAGGAGGTATCTAGCCCTTCACTACTTTTCTCCTCTTCATGTGCTAATTCCTTTTCCAGAAATGGATTTTATAGAACGGAAGATGTTCAATTCGATTGAACAACAAAAGTAAAATCACGAAAAAAAATTAGTTTTTTATTTGAATTGAACAATCTCTCTTCAATTTGATTGAACAACAGTTGTTCAATTGGATTGAACAACAGTTGTTCAAAGGTTTGAACAGCAAAAATAAATGCACTAAAAAGACAGTTGTTTAATTGAATTGAACAACAATTGTTCAATTGGATTGAACAATAGTTGTTCAATTGGATTGAACAGCAGCTATTCAAAGGTTTGAACAACAAAAACAACCACACTAAAAAACACAGTCATTCAATTGAATTGAGCAACAACTATTCAATTCCATTGAACAGGAGTTGTTCGATTCAATTGAATAGCAGTTGTTCAAAGGTTTGAATAGTCAATTGTAAAAAATAAAATAAAAAAGAAAAATAATGTAGCTATGAGCATGAAGAAGAGATGGAATGTACAACAATGAGAAAAACTATAAATTGCAAGAAACATATATACAATATTTACAAGAGGGAATAAAAAAATTGTATGAACTTAAAGTTGTCAGGCCATCACCCCCTGCAGCTAAAATTTGGATGGTGGGGTCGTCACGCACCTACTGGTAGAAAGAGTCTTTTGTAAGTGGTTTATGATAGAGGAGCACTCGGTGTCCATTGAATCGAAAGGAAGAACCAGATCCATCTATGGTGGTCAATTTAATGGTACCATTGTTGTGTACTTCCTGAATTTTGTATGGACCGAGCCACCTTGTTTGTAGCTTACCAAGGAAGTCTTGGAATCTGGTGTCGTAGAGGAGTGCCCTATATCCTTTTTGGAATGGATTTTTTTATATGAGGTTGTCTTGCCACTTAGATCGTTGTTGTTAAATAATTTCAGTGCGCTGTATAGAAATTAGTTGTGATTCATCTAATTCATTTATTTTCTAGAGTCTTCTAATTTTGGCCTCCGTCAAATCCATCCCCACTTCCTAGTTATTCTTAGAGTCTTTATTTCAAATTCAATAGGAAAAATTGGTTCTCTTCTAAATACCAGATGGTACAGATAATATCTAGTGGTATTTCACCATGTTGTGTGATAAGCCCACAAGGCCTTTGGTAGTCTAGTAGCCCAATC
The DNA here is from genome assembly GCA_034641835.2 of Pinus albicaulis. Lineage (NCBI taxonomy): Eukaryota > Viridiplantae > Streptophyta > Pinopsida > Pinales > Pinaceae > Pinus > Pinus albicaulis. Next base: position 975,824,353 of record CM076582.1, on the reverse strand, counting down.
CCAGTGATGTGTTGAGACAGTTTTAGTGAGAATTGCCTCAAGAAATTTGTTGGTGCTTTCGACCTGCCTATTTTCCTGCGGGCAGTAGAGAGAGGTGACTCTATGGGTGACATGGTGGTTCTTCAAAGTGGCCATGATTTTATTTCCCACAAACTGTGCCCCTCCATCAGCTATCACTTCCCAAGGTAATCCATACCACACAAATAGATAAAAAATAAAAATGATCACAAATTCTTCTGTAGCTCTCGATAAAGCCACTATTTCTACCCACTTTGTCACATAATATCTGGCAACCAGTATGTAGGTCTTCCAATTCAATGGCAGTTTGAATGGTCTGACAAAGTCCAATGCCCATTGTTCGAAAGTTTCCATTACTAACTGTGGCTGTAATGGCATTTCATCAGATTAGCCAGGGCGACCCATTCTTTGGAAACTATCGCAAGCTTGGACATATTCTTGGCATCATTAAAAATTGCAGGCCAATAATAGCCCATTTGCAATACTTTTTGGCCCTTCCCGCGATCTGCAAAATGGCCACCACATGGTTCATCATGACAGGCCCTTAGGATGTCATAAATCTCGTCTTCTCGGATGCATCTTTGTATATTCATATCAGCTCCAATATGGAAAATATATCCACTGATCCTGGAGAATATAGCACTGCGCTAAACAATTAGCTTCCGTTCCTTTGATGTCAAGTGTCTTGGCAATTTTCCTACTGCCGTATAATTTTCTACATCTGCGTACCATGGTGTTTTTACTGCTGCAGTGAACAAAATCTCATCAGGGAACTAATTGTCGGCCACTAGTGGGTCATCTGATTTTGGAACTCTAGACAGAAAATTTGCAACTATGTTCTCTTTTCCTGAGCGATCCTTGATAGTTATGTCAAACTCATGTAAAAGAAACAACCAATGAGTCACTCTTCCATTTGTAATAGGTTTATTAGCTAAGTATCTAATGGTGGAGTGATCAGTATATAGGAATATTTGTTAGCCAGTTATATAATGTCTAAAATTATTAATAGCATAAATTATAGCCAAGAACTCCTTTTCGGTCACTGTATAGTTTAATTCGGCAGGAGTGAGATTCTTGCTAATATATTAAATAGCATAGGGATTTTTTTCTTCTTCTTGACCTATAATTTCCCTTATCGTTGTGTTAGATGCATCTGAGGAAATGTAAAAAGGAAGCTCCCAATTGCGGCCGCGTAAGACTGGTGCATTCGAGACCAGTTTCTTCAAATATGAAAAAGTAGTGTCACATTTGTCAAACCAATGGAATTAAACATTCCCTATTAATGCATACAAGGGTGCAGCAATTTGTGATAAATTATTTATAAACCTACAGTAGTACCCTACATACCCAAGGAAACTACGTAACTTTGTCTGAGTACAAGGTGTGGCTAATAAAATAATTACCTTTATTTTTCTTGGATCTACCTACATTCCAACTGCAAAGATGTAGTGTCCTAGTATTACTCCTTCGGTCATCATCATGTGACATTTTGTTTTGTTTAAACACAATCTGATAGTAATACATTGTTCCAATACTTTTTATAGTGTTTGCAGTGCTTTATCAAAGTCATCTCCATATGGAGTAAAGTCGTCCATGTAAATCTCAAGCCCTACATTTATTAAATCAGAAAAAATGCTAAGTATGTCCCTTTGAAATGTTGTTGGGGCATTGCATAATCTTAACTGCAATACCCTATATGAAAATGTACTCTAGGGGCAAGTAAAGGTCGTTTTATCCTAGTCTTCAGGGGCTATCTGAATTTGATTGTAACCACTGAAACCATCAAGGAAAGAGAAGAACTGCTTTCCTGCTAATGTATCAAGGACCTGATCAATAAAAAGGAGGGGGAAGTGGTCTTTCTATGCTACTTTATTCAATTCTCTGTAATCCACACATATTCGCCACTTACCATTCTTTTTAGGAATGAATACTAGAGAGAGACCCATTTGTTGTCTGAAATAGGATAAATGAAGTTTACATCTAGCATATTTTTCAATTCATCTTTTAAAATGTCTTTCAGATGCGGGTTTAACCTCCACCGAGACTGTCAAATAGGATGATCATCTTTGTCAATATAAATGTGATGTGTGCATAGTTGAGGATCTATACCCTTCATGTCTAGGTAGTCCCAAGAAAATGCTCCCTTATATTTCTATAAAACCTTAACAAGATTTTGATGTTGGTTACTATTCGTACTACCATTGATATTTAAAACCTTTCACGGATCAATTTCAATTGGCATGCCGTTGTGAACAGCAGTCGTGGGTATGTGATGGTTATCATTGTCTTCTAAGGGGTTCTCCTATGCTTCATTATCAAGAACTACTTTTAACATTTGGCACTTTAAATTTTTTGAAATATGTGGTTGATTTATGAAGTTATTGATTAAATTGTCTTCAATTTGATCTTTGAATTCGAGTGCTTCAACTATTGTCAGTGCTGAACGGATGTTTTTTTCCCAGTATGTATGTGGATATTTGTGAATATTTACAATGGGAATAGTTGGTTTGGAAGGGGGTATATGAAAATATTATTATGGCATCACTCTAGTAATGGTCATGCTTCCTGTTCAACAACCTATGTAAGCATTGGTCATTGCTAACCAAGGTTGTCCCAGTATCAGGGGGTGTCCATCTAACCTACTTTTTGGTTTAATAACTATAAAGTCTGCCAAGTACTCCCACAAGTCCATAGAAACCATGATGTCTTGTAATATATCTTCTGGTTTGATAACATATCTATCAGCTAGTTCAAGCAAGGTAGATGTGGGTTCCAACATTTTTATACCTAACTTCTAGCAAGTTTCTATAGTTAAGATATTGATGGACACCCCCAAATAAACTAATGTGTTTGAAAAGGAGTGGTCAGAGATTTGTACTATAACTATGGGGTTTCTTGGATCCTCGTATTTTACTGATGTTTCTTTACCCAAGATTAAGTCTGACAGTTCTCCCACTACATGAACAGTTGGTACATTTTTTAATTTCCTCACCTATTTTTTTATGCGCAACTCTTTAATTGTCTTGGCATAGATAGGAATGTCTTGTATAACCTGCAGAATAGGGATTTTCATGAAAAGGTTTTTGAATTCCCCTAGGAGATCAAAATTCGAAGAGACTATTGGTTTAGGAAATATTAATCTCTCAGGGAATGGAGGGGAGGAAATAATAAGGTTTTCAGGGTCTTTTTGGTCAACTGTGTCCCTCCCCTACTCTATCTATGTTTCTGTCATAGTTAATTGTTTAGGTACTGTTGGAATTTCAGACTCAATTTGTGGGAGGGTCGTATCTTCTTTAGGTGAAATAACACGTCCTGGTCTCATCCAAAGTTCATTGCATTGCTTCTATTCAATTTCAAGTTTTGGCTTTTTGACAATATGGATTAGCTGAACTGGTCTGTTATTGGGATTAAGATTTGGTTGAGATGGCAGTTGAGGACACATAATAGGCTAAGGATTGTGTTGGACTGGGTATGGAACTAGTAATATGGGTTGATTTTGAGCCCCTGTTCCCATTGGTAAATTGGTTATTCCAAGGTTCACTGCCAGTTTTGAGACCAATTTGTATTATGTGAAGTGGAGGCAGGCCACTGGGACTGGTATGGATTGTTTTGCCAGTAAGGAGGAGAAAAGGGAAAACTTGAAAAATTACTACCTGAAGAGGGTTGTGTTGGCCAAGGAGGCATGGAAAATGATTGGGATGGCTAGGTAGAAAAAGGTGATTGGTTATGCCATGTCGTTGCATGGTTATGTTGATTAAATTATGTAGGAGAAAAGAATTGAGGTGAATCTTGTGGCATACTTGGTCGTTCTTGTCATTGCCGACGTTGATTCATTAGATACACTAGTTTTGTTTCTTCTTATACCTCTTTCAACCCTAGAAGTTAAGGGCAATGGTCAGTGGCGTGGTCCTTGGTACAAATAGCACATGTCTGGACCATGTCTAATAAGCATTCCCACTGGCTATGCTTCTTCCGACAACGTGGGCAAAAGATAGGCATGTTATTTTCTGATATAGCTTGCTTCTTCTTGGCTTTTAGGACATCTAGTTGTGTTGTGAGGGTGCCCAAGATATTGGTTTTAAAATCTTCTAAAATATTACCGAATTCTTCTCTGGTCATGTTGCCACTGGACTGTTTATAATTCCTTGTAGTTGAATCCCGCCTAGTCGGCCTACTTCGCGTACTACCTCAAGAACACGTGATGCACAATGTAATAATGTCATCATATTATTCTTGATAGATGTCCCCTTTTCCCATTATATTAAGTGTTTTGACCCATTCTTCTTTCATTCCTTTAATCATTGTTTCCTTTAAGATATCTTTAGACAATGTAGTATATGGAGATCTTTGCAAATGATATTGAAATATTTCAATGTATTATTCTAATGTCTCATTGTCTCTTGCAGACATACTGAAGATTTATTCGTTTAGTTATTGAGTCCGGTAGTAGTCTTGATATTTTTTAAGAAAAATGTTTTTCATCTGATCCCAACTATTAATGGTTCCTCCACCGAGCCCCATAAACCAACGTAATGTTGTCCCCTTCAAAGTAGAGGGAAATAATTTCAATTTCTAAGGGTCAGTGGTGTAGTCATATCCCCAACATCAAATTCAAATAAGAATGCATCCGGATCTTCCAAGGTCAACCCATGGAAGGTGGGGATGTTTTGTAATGGAATGGCTTTCATAGGAGAATTTGCGGCCGGATCAACAATGGGATACTCCAATGTTGATGTCTGCCTCTGGTTTTAGTTGTTCACCATTTGATCAAAGAAGTGCCAATAATATTCAGGGATTTCTTGATCTGGGGGAATAATTTGAGTGGAACTAGGGAATGGATTTGGAGGAGGCCTTACAGAACTTCCCTGATCTGGGATACTGGGTATCTCTGTCTCAACCACTCTCTTAGAGGATCCAAGCTCTGGAGTTTTTACTTGTACTGTATTGTTGGTTTCACCCTCTCCTTCCTGAAAATTGCAAGAATTTCCATCTCTCGAAGGGTCGGGACTTACGTGCTCAACCATCTGAAGGCTTTATTCAAACCCTTCTATTTCACTGTGAAACTCTGTTAGTATGAATCTTGATTTGAAGCATATGAAAAAAGACCACTTTAGCTGCGCATAAAAAACAACCCTCACAATAGAAATGACTACTAATATCTTCAGATCTGCAGTTAGATGATCAAGATAAATGCTGCAAAAATCTAGATCTATGCATTAGAAGACATTAAATAGTAGAAAAATAAGATTTACTCCATAGATCCAATAGACAAGACAATAATATATCCAATTAAATTTTTATAAATGGCACCTGGGAGGAAAACACAAGAGGGTGTTCCCTGTTATCCTCAATGGGATGGGTTCTTGTGATTCCTCAGCACTTCAGATTTAGAATATCTCTCTCTTGATGGTGTAGAAAACCTAGACAAAAATGGAAAAATATGGCTATGATAATGGATCAATAGCCAGACCAAGAGTTGAGATCCAAAGTGATCTTTAGGCAACAAAAGGTGACAAATGAATGGGAAAACCCTTCTATTTATAACAAAATATTGAGTTAGTATAGATATTGGTGCATAATTAAAATATTATTAACCAAATCAAGATCCAACTTTTATGGAATATTTTATTTTATTTGTTGGAGGGAAAAGGAATTTGACTTGATTCAAAACCCCTTATTTGTAAATAATAAATAAATAAATGATTTATTTATCATTTTAAGGATGTGGTTGTGTAATAACCAAATAAATAATGATTTATTTAATTATTTAAGGGAGATTGAGTCATATTTAACTAAGACTATTATTAAGTAATGTTTAAATAATTATTCTTAGAAAATAATAAGATAAATAATGATTCATCTAATTAATTTCCTTGTTTTGGGTTAAATATAACCAAGAATATTAATTAAAATGTTGTTTAACTAATTATTCCTTGAGGAAAATCAAACAAATGTGGATTTATTTAATGTTTCCCCATGGGGTTTCTTGTTTATACCATAAACAACTTAATAAAGGTGGTTTACTAAGTTATTTTTCATAGTGAATGTGATTTTACTTGGGGTAAAATTGGTCTTACTTGTTGTACTTGGGTCCATCTAATAACAAAGGATTAGATGACCAAAAAATGGTGTAACAATCTCAGCATGGGCTGCAGATGATGAGGTTGCTTCCTAAGGGACTATAGTAGGACACTGATAAGGAATGGTTTTGGGTCCTACAAATTCCTAGGATTCAGCCTTCTTAATGGTTTCGTCTATATATTTTGTTCTGCAAAGGACCACCAATCCTTTGGGTCTTGTGGATTTAAGTGGCGGATTTTGATCTAATTCTATCATTTTATTCCTAGTCATAAAAAAACAAGAACACCTATCCTATTAACCTCTGCACAATTGCTGAGAAGCGGGCTCGAGAGAAAGCATTTTTATTGCTAGCACATAGGTTCTTACCTCTAGTTTTCAATACCCAATTCTTTTATAGCAAAAGGAAAAAGAAATAAAGGACGTCACTCTTAAACACTCTCCCTAGCAATGACGTCAAAATTTTGAGTCATGAAGGTGATTGTTTTAAAGGTGAATTTAATGCTTTTCACTCATTATCAACCCAGGGAAAGTCTTAATATTCCAAGAGTGTAAGAAAAATATATGCAAGTGACATTGGAGGTTATCTACTCTAAATCTTTATAAGGAAGATTGTTTAATTATTGAAGTTCAATAAAACCAACTTGAAAGTGAATTATGAAATACTTCAGATTATTCAAAGGAGCTAATTTTGTTCTAAGCTTATGCAGGAATAACTACTCAAGACTGAAAAGAATAGATTGCAATTAAACAACACGCTTTGATGAATTGAACAACTACCTTAATGAATTGAACAACAATCCTAATAAATTGAGAAGCAATCAATTATTCTAGATTTTGCGATGGAATCATATTTTAATCAACTAATAACATCCTTTAGAATTAAATATCAACCAAATGCTCATAATTATGCTGAAGAGATCCAAACACTAATTATACACATAATTGAACAACAACCATGTTGAAACTAGTCTTACAATTGTAAAAGCATTGATTCCAGATAAGAGTACATGAATGATAAATCTAATCTAGTGAAAAGGAACCTATAACATCTCATGCTTGCGATTCAACAATTAAATGATAATTTTATGAAACACAGTGGATAACTAGAAATGAAAATTGTGTAAATAAACGTATAGCATAGAAGTAGCAAGAGAACCCCCAGGGTTGGGCCTGAAGCCACTAGAAGCCTACTGCTAAGGAATACTCAGAATTTGTTTATTCTAAAAACGCCAAATTCTTCATTAACCCACAGAGCAATACATTAGTACAAACTTGATGATTTTGTTTGAATATGTTTATTATAGGAAGATTATATTACCATCTGTCATTGGTCTTGTTCACCTTCGACCTTTTATAGCTTAAAGGCGAATTCAAAAGTAGTGACAGATCCTTCTCATTATGAGACCCTGTTGCTTCGTGGCTATCAATTGAGAAATACAAGAGTAGGTGTGCCTCTACATCTTCCGTTGATTCATAGGAGCCAATATGATTCTGTTTCCCTTCCTTTTCTATTATCTTTTGGTCATCTGGTCAATAGTTTGGTTGTTTTAATTCCCTATCAATAAAGACAATGACAAGTCAGTTTTTACTTTATTAAAAACTCCTTTTATCATTAATTCACTCTTCCTTATTTTTTTATTATTTTCCTTTACTTTATTTATAAGATGAAGGGAAAATATATAGAAGTAAATGAGAAATCGTGGTAAAGATGGGGGTTAAACACACCTTCTTCTTGGCCCAACAATGGGTAGAGGCCTAATACCTATCCCTCGAAAAGAAGCTCATAATTTCATTTTGATTAGAACTTCCTGAAAATATCCACAGTCCCTAGCATGCCTTACTCTGGGAGTGAATGAAAGGCCTGAGTCACATGCATGGCTTGTCATGGGAGTGGCTAAGGGACCAAATCAACAAAATGACAAGTTGTCTCAGAGGTTAAGCACCTAGAACGGTTGGTTGCCTCCTGAAATGTTTGTAGCTCCTGAGGAAGGTTATATTGGTTATGTTTTATCAGTTCCACTTCATTAACTGTACATGGGTAGTTTAATCACATCATATTAGCCTCTTGTCACATGTTTACCCCAATGGAACGATTAGCTTGGGTAAATGTGGGAGGAGGGTGGTTACAAGGACCCAGAGTATGGAAGATGCTAAAGGGTATTTTTTCCATGAAGAGGAGTTTAAAGGAATGGATGTTATCATGGGTAATATATAAACAAAATCAAATGGGAATGGAAAGGAAATAACAAGGAATAGAGAAGTGATGGAGACCATCAAGAGTTTTAAGGTGGAGGTGCTCAACTATAAGCCTGATAATGAAAGTTTGATGAAGCCCCAAGAGGATAAACACCACATTAATATTCATATTTTCAAAATATTAAATCATTTGTAGACGGATATAAATAATATTTATAATCCAACACAAGCAGACTCAGTAAAAACTTCAATTTAAGAGGCAGGATTTTAGAAGTTCAAGGAATTTTAGTAGTGTTTGTAGGTATTAACACCAGTTGCCAAAACACTCAATAAATATGGATTATGTTGATTGCATTAATGTAACTTCAAGGTCTAAAAGGTATTCTTAAGTAAAATAATATAAGAATAGTTATAAAGTTTTAAAGGAAAAGAAAGAAAATTACATTTTTTTATTGTATTTTTGGTGCATCTTCTTATAGATTTACTCAAATGTCAAATGTACGAACCCATTATATGTGGAATTAAATTGGTAATCTAATGAGTACCCACCATACATAATTTTTAGTAGAATCACATTGAAAATTGGAAATACATAAATAAATAAATAAATATTTCTTTCAAAAAATAAGTTTTTTCTTGTATTTTTAATTATTTTCAATGTGGTACTTCTATTGAAAAGTATGTAGATAGGGTACTTGTTGGATATATAATTTATTTTTTCATCCAATTATTGGCTATTGTTGTCATTTGAGTAAAACTATAATGAAATTAAGTAGTTTTCTCCTTTTTCCTCTAAAAACATTTACACTTTGGGATGACATAAACATCTTGAATCTTACTGATTCTTTTAAATATGATTTTGGTAGTACATTTTTGTTTTTAGGCCCATTTTTAACCTCGAAATTATCCCAATGATGGTTTGGAAGTAGCCAAACATATCACCATTCATATATCAAATAATAATATCTAAATTCAATGACTTTCAAGGAGAAATTAGGAATATTAAGCCTTCAACATTTGATGAAGACCATAAGAAGGGTGAAGAAGATAAAGTTTGGTTATTGGGGATTAGGAAGCATATCCAATTGCACAATTACTCATCCAAATTGGAAGCCCAAATTGTAATATATCATTTGCAAGGCAAGGAATCAATGTGGTGAGACTAGCTTAAGAAATTCAAACACTTGGATGATGAGAATATATCATGGAAGTAGTTCAAGAGGCACTTTTAGAATAAATATTTGTCTAAAGATTAATATGAAAAAATAATGCAAGCATTATTTGAACTCAATACTGGGAGAATAGCTATGGAGGAGTGTAAAAGAAATTTCCTTGAACTATTGAGGTATGTTGTTTTCTTAATGATGAAAAAGTCAAAATACATTTTTTGTAAGTGGTTTACCATCATTTTATCATGATAAAATTAAATTTTACCACCCAAAGACTTTGGAGGAAGCTATAAGGAAGCAGAGATTATTTTACGAGTAGAAATATAAACTTAAATACGATAACTTTGACCTCATATCACTTCCCAATTGGTATGGATTGTTTGCCAGAAGTGAACCTTTCTTTCCTAGATGAATACAATAAATCATTAAGTTTCCTTGATGAAGAATGTAAACAAATAAAAGTGTGGGGAAATCCAAGAACGATTATTATCTTGGATATTTTTACCATGTATTGAAGAATTATTTTAGAAAAGGGTTCCATATTTATGTATCCCACATCAAAGAGGTAACCAAGGAAAATGTACCACGCATTGAAGTCCACCAAATGCTAAAAGAATTTTAATATGTATTTTTTGAAATATGGGGTTTACCACAAAAGAGGGATATTGAATTTTCCATATTTTTGGTACTTGGAGCTACCCTATTATCAAAAAAACCATCCAAGATGAGCACACTAGACCTTAACTAATTACAAATGCATCATGAAGATATTTTTAATAATGGGTGCATACAACCAAGTGTGTCACCTTGGGGTGCCCTTATGCTATTTTTTAGAAATAAAGCTGGTACACTAAGGTGGTGCATATACTTAAAGTAGTTGAAAATTGTGACAATGAAGAATGAGTATCCTTTACAACTGGTGGATGATTCACATGATTATTTGAGAGGAGATAAGGTATTCTCTAAGACAGACTTGAGGCCAAGATACTATCAAGTTAAGGAGGATGACATCAGTAAGGAAACCTTTACAATGCGAGTTGGTCATTATGAGTTTTTAGTGGTGCCATTTTCCAAGCTAATCCAATGCATCAATTATATTCAGGTACCTTATGAATGAAATTTTATAGAATTATTTGGACAAGTTTATCATTATCTTTTTAAATGACATACTTGTTTACTATAGTTATAAAGAGGATATGAGAAGAATTTGAATATTGTGTTGCATCTACTTAGAAATAATTATATTTATTCCAAGCTGAGAAAATTCTTACTTTAAAAAATTCATATTCATTATTTTTGTCATGCCATCTTAGGGGAAGATGTGGAAGTGGACCTAAATAAAATCAAAGCTCTCAGTTAGTATCCAACACCCAAAATAGTAAGATAAATTAGGCCATGTATGGGACTAGTATGCTATTATAGGATATTAATTTATGGGTTCTCAAGAATAGTGCACTTAATTACTTCATTTCAAAAAAATGGCATGGAATCTGACTAGTCTCATAAATGTGAGGAGGATTTTTGAGAATTATAAATATTTATTTTCAATGCACCAATTATTAATATAGTTACTCCAAATTAATATATTATTTTGTGCATTGATGCTTGTAAGGAAGGGCTTGGAGGATTTCTCATGTAGAATGGGAATATGTTATGTTATGATTCGAGGAATATGAGGGAGAATTAGAGGAATTACTCCACTCATGACTTGGAATTGAAAACCGTAATTCATGCCATAAAAATGTGGATACATAACCTCATGAAAAATATGTTTTAATTGAAAACATGACACAATAGCCTGAAGCATTTATTTTGTAACAACCCCTAGTCACCCTCTAGGGTAAATTATTACCTTTGCACCTATAGAATATAAAATTTCCCTTTTAATATCAATGATATAGCTCTAGTACTATAAAATACAATGCCCAATAACATTCCAATATACCCCAAAAGACTAATTATCTACTATTCCATAAATGTATAGTGCATACTACCATGTAATGTATACAAACACATAGCCATAAAATCACACTACACGTTTATAATTTTATTAACCATGAATAACATATATAAATACATGAATTAATGATAGTGTAAAATAGAGAAATATCAAAATAAACACTTATACCTTTTAATGAATCACTAACTGATCTAGTGGATCAATTTTATGCTCAAAAATGAAAGTTGTTAGAATGGTTCGGAACCTAAACGACAGTGTATATCTCATTGTTTTGAATCTGGCACAACTCGTTCTGGAAAAATTTGACTTTGTATGCTCTTGTAATTGCGTTATGTTCATTTGTGGAAACAACAACAAAAATAGGTTTTTGGGTGCAAGGTTGTACATTCAAAAATATATATGGCTAACTGGACCCTCACTGTATAGGCTTACTGTGTTTGGTTGTCCACTCTTTTCTTACCACTTGTCAGAATTTTATTGGCTACATGTTGTTGAGATTTCATTGGTTTATGGTTTTTTTGAAGTTGACCAACTAGGAGGGACAATGTGGTCCAACTAGAGGCTGCCATGTGGCCTCCTAGTGGGCACCAAAATTTTTGTAAGGCTAAACAAAAGCTCGGGGAGTCGAACTCATGACCTCCAATAACACAGCATAGTCTCTGACCATCTCCGTTATCCATTAGTTCTCATTAGCGTAATTTTAAGGTTTGAAATGGGCCTCCTAAGGAAATTATAAAATAATATTGGAAGTAATAAAATAATATTTCATTACATCATCAAATTTTAGAGGGAAGAAAGGAAAAAGTATTTTTTTAACTCGTATTTTCAACTTATCTCCTTATGGGTTTACTCAAATTTTGAGCGGAAACACTCATTGGATTGAGAATTGGATTCCTCATCCAAGGAGTAGCCATGTTGCATAATTTTGATGGAACCTACTACATGAAAAATGAGAAATACATGAAAAAAATGATTGTAATCACATTTTTTCATGTAATTCTCTTTTTTTGTGTAGCAGGGTCCATCGAAAGTATGCAACATGGGTACTCCTTGGATGAGGAATTAAAATTTTCATCTGACGAGTGCTCCCGCTCAAAATTTGAGTAAAACCTTAGGGAAATAAGTTAAAAATACAAGTTGAAAAAGTAGTTTTATTATTTTATTATTTTTTAATATTTTTACTTTTTTACACCAAAAATGGTGAATCATCCCCCATGGTTGACATCATCATCTTGAATTCTATTGGTTATTATATATTTTATTTTGGTTGTACATTTTTCTTAGGAGGCACATTTTAGACCTCAAAATTTCCCTAATTATTCCTATAGCTATTATCTATTATTTAAAGTTTTTATAAATTTATATAGAGGGTTGGGACCGGGACTAACCCCTACCCCTAGTCCATAGACCAAGGTTAGGGGCTAACCCTGGCCCCAAAAGCATTGTATTAGTTTTATCCCAAATTTTGGGCATAGAATTTTAATCGGCGGAGATTGGTATACACATAGACCAACATAACCATATGTTAAACCAAAGTCCCTACTCAATATTAACCATCAGGGGTTTAAAACATGGTGTTCACATCTTTCATTGTAACATTTTATATCACTGCCAGCGCAAACCAATGTAGGGTAGTGAAATATATCAGGTGCAGGGTTCCACTAACCCAACCCGTCTCCAACCACTGGTCACCGAAACCAACGTCAAATCAACTAACCACAGGCAGAGAATTTTGATATCAACGACGATTTTTGTGCGACTTGGCGTAAATTTGGTCGGGTACAGGGGGTCACCAGAGGTGAAAATTTTCCTCCTTTCCAGTGGGATATGTTGCTTTAAGACACCGAAAAAGGTGCAATTTTCCACCTAGACTGAAAAAGGGGAATTTGTAGAACAAATAATAGAGAAACTTTGGGAGATCATAACTTTTACATTTTTTGGCATTTTTGGGAGTAGAAAGAGGCTAGACAAGGGGGTTTTGGCAGTTCTAAAGTTTTTGGAGCTATTTTTAAACCCATTTTAGAATTTTAATTTGATGTAAACACCATTTTTTGAGCATCATGAAAGAGGAAAAACCATTGGAAGCTGGATCAGGAGATGTATCCCAAGAGGGGTGTACTCCTTCATCATTTGATGTGTTGTGTTTGTTGTTATTTTGATGTTGTCTCTTATTTTCTGTAAAAACTGAACTTTAATTCATGTTTATGTGCTTATGAATTTGACACAAGAGGCTTAAAACCCTAATTAAGCACTTAGAAAATTTAACATAATCCTCAAGCAGTTTCATATATAGATCAATTTGGTATTGTAATATTCCTAAATTAGCATGCAACTAATTGGAATATCAATTTTTCTCTTGACATCTAGTTAGATGAATAAATGGGTAAGGAGGCCCATAAATCTCTTTAGTAGGCACAAAATCCCTCTTAATGTGAAAATGGATCATATTCATAGCTGGATAAAGCACCCTCATGTGTGAACAGGGGATAATGCATGTGGACAAGGTCAAGTTTGACCAAGTCAACAACACTGGTATGAAGGGAGTGAATCATCAATAGAGACAACCCAGTGTGAATGTGGATCAGTTTAGATTGTCAGAATAAAGCCACCTTGGGTGTGAAAGGAGACAATGCATGGAGACTAAGTCAAGTTTGACCAAATCAAACATTTTTGTAAATGAGAGAGTGGAGCAAGTGGAGACTAAGTCAAGGTTTTGGAGGAGGAGTCTTTGCATGCAAGTAACATCATAAATGGGTGGGACCCATGGTGAAGAAGCTCATAAAGTATATAATGGAAGCAAGGGAAGCCATATGGAGCATTGAGAATATTATTTTATGTTTTATTATTATGACTTATGAGATGCTTCAGCTGTTTAGCTGGGTTTGATGTACTGTTTAGTACAAGGGTATTCTCATACAGGAATTCCCCACTCTTTCTTGGAGGACTTGTTGAATAAATCTGAGAGGAGGATTCTGGGCTTCATTTCCACCATCCGGAATTAGACCAAGAAGTCACCTATAGCCATAGCATATTCTCCTTCAATAACTGCGTTATTTTTCATGGTGTTGCAGCGGAAGAGTCAAAACCACTAATTGTGAGCTATTTTCCTAGTGAAAGGATCAACCTTTCACCTAGAGAGCTAGTAAGGAGGAGCTAAAACCATTTCTTTGTTTTCTCAGCCATATTTATGTAGAGCTTCAGTTAGACAGCGTGATTCAGCCACATATCTACAGTATATACCTTTTTTATCTCATGCCTATCAAGAAACCCTTGCCGGGTTATCTTGGAATTGTGTAAAAGAGACTAGATCTCAAATTTTCAGCTCTCTTGAGTAATATATCAGAAGATCCATTTGTCTCTCTATTTCTATAATATGAACCCTCATTAAAATGTGCTATTACTTGCTTTAGAATTTTTTTTTTGCAGTAGTCATGGGGTTGTAGTGTTTTTGGGTTGTTCTGGGCTTGGGAGGCTTGTTTAACTAAGAAAAAATGATTTTTTTCTGATATATTTGCATATTTGGTTGCTATTATGTATAAAATAATGGATCCATGGGCTTTTATTTACTGTTATAATGTAATTTTCTGAAAAATGAATTTTTGGTGCCTATATTGCTGATTTTCCCCATTTGGGAATATTACAGTGGTATCAGAGCATCATCTTGGCTCAGCCTATGTACTTCAGCCATTATGACATATAAGGAGGCTTCTCATAGGAAGGAGAATATCTGTAGAAGAGATCAAGGAAAACCCTTATTATTAGGAGGGAAGGAGTTCTCAAAACTTCTTCTTCAAACTCTGCAATGTATTAGCAAAGACATCAAAGAAATGAGGAGGAAAAGACATGGAGATCCCTCAACAAGATTTGTACATGAGGAAAGCTTCAGTTCCTCATATTATGGTTGTGAGCATTCAACCACACCATCATATTTACAATGCTCTACCAGGCCTATGTTCATAACAAGTGAGATGGAGGAAGGCAATGTGCCAAAGAAGGAGACTCTTGGTGATTATTTGCAAGAATATGAATCTCAATCTAAGAGGTTCAAAGATCACCTAAACTTCCAAGGGTTTTGCAAGATCAAGGAGGATAAAATACCTAGCAACCATGATAGAAGCACAAGGTGCAAGAAGAATGATGAGGGTAGATTCTTGCTATCTACTTTTGATGGATAACCTGAATGTTCAGCTACGACTTGGGTGGAGGAGGTAGACACCTATTTGCAGCAGCACCAAGTTTTAGAATATGAAGCTATTAGAGTTGCAGCACTGCATCTTGAAGGTAAGGCTTATGCTTGGTGGTTATTTGAATCCTTTTCATTAAGAAATGCAAATATATCTACTTATGCAAGGTTCACTAGGAGGGTAGTGGAAAGGTTTGATGAATAACATTATGAAACATCTTTGGTTGGGCTAGTCAAGACAAAACAAGCAAAACCTTTGCATAGGTTGGAAGTATCTATAAACCCCACTCCATTTCAGTAAACTATTGGAGGGGATGAAACTTTGTAGAATACCTTGCTAGAGGCAAGATCCCTATTTCATCAAGAACACTCTTCTGAAAAAGAGGATATGGAGATCTCTTTTTCAAAAGAGGATCCTCTTACTGATGGTAAGGTAACTTCCATTGATGTTGAAGAGGAAGATAAGGCTAGAGGTAACAATGTTGTCACATCAGGAGCATATCTAGTACCTCATGGAGAGGGAGTTGGGGCACTTGCTCCAATGAGAGGAGTTCTTGTATGTACACAAGAAATTCCAAAGAGTCTCACATGTGAAGATCAAGGAACAATCCATGAGCAGCATGTGCTATCATTGATAGATTGTGAGACCTTGAAAATGAAAGAAGAGGATAGGGAGAAGGATCAACATCATATGATTAGGAGCACACACCCCTATCTCTTTTAGAAGGTTGATGCACAAAAGAGGTAGACTAATTTGCATAGTGAAAGCAAGGACAAGGTATTCCACTCATATATGCAGTCTACTCTTGATATTTATGTCTCATTGCATGGAGGCATTCCACGTGGGAGACCTCTAGATCAAGAGATGATGAGATATGCTTCACATTTGATTGCACCACTCATAGATTTGGGAGGAATGAGAACCTTGGGAGGACTCAACACAGCAAAAAGAGTCTGGGGTAGGCTCAAGGAGGAGGGAGACATTCTTCCAATATCAGTATTACCCACTCTCACCAAACATCTTGCATTGACAGAAGATGTTTCAGGGATGGATGGCACCATCAGGGTGGAAGCAGACCACTCCATAGCTTTGGAGAATCGGAATATACTTCCACATTTGGTAGAGGTTGGTGGCCATACATGCTTACATTGGCCAAACTCAAAAAAAAATTGATGGGTGATAGCTTCTCATGGAAGGCTAACCTCCAAAAGCTTCCCATTTTCCTAGAGCATGAACAGCTGCAGGAGGAGCAGTAGAGGTAAGGTTGCAGCATCCCGGTGTATGAATTTTGCAGGAGAGATGTCAAAGAAGAGGGAAGCAACATGACAGATGCTTCACATGAAAAATCAGTAGTGCTGTCATTATTGAGTATTGACCTTTATTAGAGATCCCAGTTATTAGTAGAATACTCCAAGGATATCTTTTCATGCAGAGTGCTTGAAACCAGTTATCTGATGGCAAATATGTAGTGGTGGATGGGGTCATCTATTTTCAGGGTAGAATCTCCTTGACTAGAGCCTATAAACTCAAGTTGAAGCTAATAGATGCAGCATATGATGGTTTTCTCTGCAAACCCACTAGTTTTATAAGAGCATACCGTACTATCTTGGAGGGATTCATTTGGGAAAGCTTCAAAGAGGAGATGCACCAACATATGATGAGATGCATGAATTATTTGGAGGATGGGGAGAGACATGAATCTTTGGTAGAGTTATCACAGCCATTTCCTTTATCATTGGGAGTGAGATGAGGCCCATCTATGAGCCACCTTACTAGCTTGAACCAAGTACACGGCAAAGATTGTATTTGTATTTTTGTACATCATGATTCATTTACTATGTATTTTCATTTCCTTATCATACATGTGTAGGGAATTTCTCCAAGATGGGGCACTCTTCCTTCTAGACTTCATGGTCTACTTGAGGTCATAAGCAACATTGATGATGGTCACTCCCTAGGATATCTTGGGGAGATAATTTCTTATGCAGGGTATGCTCAATTTGCACCATACACCATACACTTTCTCCAAGATTGTAAGGAGATTGGGGCAGTAAGCAAGGGGTTAGGAAACCACTCATCATGCCATATTCTGATGCAGTCATGAGTAAAAATGTCTTGATTGCAATTGAGGGACCATTTTCCTTCTTCATTACTACATATGGCAGCTAGCATGACTTTGATTATGATCCTGTATGTTGATGATGTTCTCATTATTGTTGGGGACACGATTGGGGGGATGACACATTGGTTGGATGTGTCCATTGGGAATGAAACTTCCCACATTTATTCATGCTTCAAGGGAATTATGGGACATTATATGGCTGCTACATTATATTTGTTTCCTTATAAATGGATCCATATGATTGATTTATGTCCTTGGGAGAAGCCTCTCACATGGGAGGAGTTTTTTTATGAATTACCATTATGGAGGGTGATTCATTTTATATGGATGATAGCTTGGAGAATAGAGCTTCACATGGGGATAAAGGTTCCCTATATTTTTCATATATATCCTTTCATTTTCTTGAGGACAAGCAACATTTGGGAGGGGAATATTGTAATATTCCTAAATTAGCATGCAGCTAATTGGAATATCAATTTTTCTCTTGACATCTAGTTAGATGAATAAATGGGTAAGGAGGCCCATAAATCTCTTTAGTAGGCATAAAATCCCTCTTAATGTGAAAATGGATCATATTCATAGTTGGATAAAGCACCCTCATGTGTGAATAGGCGCTAGTGCATGTGGACAAGGTTAAGTTTGACCAAGTCAACAACGCTGGTATGGAGGGAGTGAATCATCAATAGAGACAGCCCAGTGTGAATGTGGATCAGTTTAGATAGTTGGAATAAAGCCACCTTGGGTGTGAAAGGAGACAATGCATGGAGACTAAGTCAAGGTTGACCAAATCAAACATTTTTGTAAATGAGAAGTGGAGCTAGTGGAGACAGCGTAGTTTTGGAGGAGGAGTCTTTGCATGGAAGTAACCTCATAGATGGATGGGACCCATGGTGAGGAAGCTCATTAAATATATAATGGAAGGAATGGTAGACATATGGAGCATTGAGAATATTATTTTATGTTTGAGTCTTATGACTTATTGCATGCTTCAGCTGTTTATCTGGGTTTTTTGTACTGTTTAGTACAAGGGTATTCTCATGCAGGAGTTCCCCACTCTTTCTTGGAGGACTTGTTGAAGAAATATAAGAGGAGGATTTTGGGCTTCATTTCCACCATCCAGAATTGGTCCAAGAAGTCACCTACAGCCATAGTGTATTCTCCTTGAGGAACTGCATTATTTTTCATGGTGTTGCAGCGGAAGGGTCAAAACCCTTGATTGTGAGCTAGTTTCCTAGTGAAAGGATCAGCCTTTCACCCAGAGAGCTAGTAAGGAGGAGCTACAGCCATTTATTTGTTTTATCAGCCATATTTATGCAAAGCTTCAATCAAAGAGCATGATTCAGCCACAGATATGCAATATATACCTTTTGTATTTCATGCCTATCAAGAAACCCTTGTCGGGTTATCTTGGAATTGTGTAAAAGAGACTAGATCTCAATTTTTTAGCTCTCTTGAGTAATATATTAGCAGATCCATTTGTCTCTCTATTTCTATAGTATAAACCCTCATTAAACTACAATGTTACTTTCTTCAGAATTTCTGTGTTGCAGTAGTCATGGGGTTGCAGTGTTTTTCGGCTGTTCTGGGCTTGGGAGGCTTGTTTAACTAAGAAAAAATGAATTTTTTATGATATCCTTGCATATTTGGTTGCTATTATGTAAAAAATAATGGATACATGGGATTTTATTTATTTTTATAACATAAATTTCCGAAAAGATCATTTTTGGTGCCTATTTTGCTGATTTTCCCTATTTGGGAATATTACAGGTATCAAAGCTTAGATTTCTTTGTTTCCATGCGGGTTTAATTTGTTTGCAAATATTTATGATGCTTAAAAGGTTGAATCTCAAGAGAGGAGAAGGAAAACTTGTGGTTTCAAGTCCTCAAGTTAGGTCAAGGATAAGGAGAAAAAATTTTCCCCAATATCCACCACAAATTTCACCTCAAGTGGTAGCTAAAGCTCTAGAAAGTATGTCAAATGAAGGATATCCTAGCAATATGTCAAAGGTTGAAAATTATTTTAGAAAATCATTCTTTGATATGACACAAATCTTGAAATTTCTCTATGAGGAGAGAAGCACAAGGTTGCAAGGTGAGAGCTCCAATCCTCCAAAGGGAGATAAGTCTTCAAAAGGACATTGAGGAGATGGATACAGACTTCAAAAGGTAATGGTAATGGTGATAAAAACACCTTTGACACCACCATTATCTTCACCTCCATCCTCACCTCCATCTTCACCATCACATTCTTCCAAAACAAGCCCTTCACAATCACCTCCAGATTCTTCAAAAGCTCATGGTAAAAACCCATTTCTAAAACTAGACATAAAGTTTGATTTTCCTATCTATGATGGAGAGGTAAATGCTAAAATATTAGATAATTGGGTATGTCATCTTGAAGTGTATTTCAGGATACAAAGAATCAAGGATGATGACACCAAGATTCATCTTGCTTCATTAAGATTGGAAAGTACTACACTTATTTGGTGGGAATCCAAAACTCGACAGGACATGAAGAAACATGGTAAGGTCTTAACCTCTTGGAATGATTTTGTTGCCACCTTGAGAAGAAAAAATTATCCATTAGAATACATGCAGAAAATCTAGAAATTTAATACAAACTTTTTACTGCATCGATTCTCCTGATCTAACAATAATATGCTACTATTTACTACAAAATGGCTTCTACAAAATCTTTACAGAATTTTAAACATGATCGCCAATCACAATATCATGAAGAAATATCAATCACACATAACACAGATAATTTACCAGGAAAGCATAAACTAAAAACCCCACTATCTTCTATTATGTATTATATCATGGATCATGAAAAAATTACATACAAAGCTCTAATCCAAGAGCTCTTAGTACATGAGCTGACTGTCTGACACTTTCATACAAAAAGTGGCAAGTTCCTTAGCCAATTTACTGTCTCCAGACGGCCTGCCTCCACTGCACAATCCCAGCTGATAGCAATCCCTGAATGAATGGAATACTGCTTGCCTTTATTGCACAATCCTCATGGGCACATCCAATGTGTGTTTGGTTGCATGTTTGCAACTGATAATGTCACAACTAATAGTCAACTTCCCTTTCACCTAGAACTCAACTGGATCTCCACTTGATTTGACATGCACGCAATTAATAGTAGTAAATCTTTAGTTGCATGTGAGACCACTAATTGTGAAGTAATTAATAATTAATTCACTTGATCTCTCACTAGTGTGTCTTCAGTTACAACTATCACAACTTAGTTTAACTCACTTAACTTAGTTAAACTAATTTACAACTTTCATAACTACACTTCCAACTCTGTTACAACTTCGAATCACTCAGTTACAACTAAGTCCACTTACATGTCCCACCAACCAACCTCTTAACTCGAAATTCCTATAGCTAACTGATTTTCCACTTCAGTTAACTATTTCCAAGTGCTCATTGAGAATAGATTATTGTTTATTGTCCAACTATTATTAAGGGATAATAATAGTTGACATGTAATCTATAAATAGAACTTGCACATGCATCTTTAAAGAGGCATCATCTATAAATAAAATTTTCTCATGCATCTATAAATACACATCCACCTAAAAATATCCAAGGCTCCATCCTAGTGTAGGTGCTTAATTTTCACTAGGATCTTCTTGTTGAATCTCAACACTCCTTCTCAACAAGAAAGGGATCATCCTTCACCCCGATATTGTCTCTATGGTATTGGAATTTGTTCCTGGTGAGTGCCTTCATAAGAATGTTTGCATCCTAATCTTCCGTAGGAACGTACTGAAGCAACATGATTCTCCTTTGTACACAATATTTGAGATGATGGTACCAGATATCTATATGCTTAGATCGATCATGAAACACAAGATTAATCGATATTTTAATGCAAATATGATTATCACAATGAATCTCTATCGGATCTAAATGAGAAGCAAACAAACCAACCAAGAAATTTCTCATCCAGATAGCCTCACATGTAGCTTGAATCACTACCATTTATTCCACTTCCACTGAACTAAGTGCCATGGATCTCTGCTTCTTGTTGTACTAGGAAATAGTAGTAGATCCAATGCTGAAGATCCACCCTGATGTGCTCTTTATGTCCAATGGTCTACCCCCCCAATCTGCATTCGTGAAGCCCTGCAACTTCACCTCATCCACCTATCTATACCATAAGCCATACTCTAATGTGCCCCTCAAGTATCTTAGGATATGCTTGCCCGCCTTCCAAAAGATCTTGGTAGGCTTAACCATAGCTTGACTCAGCTGGTTAACCGCATCGCAAACGTCTGGTCTCGTGTTCACTAGACACATTAGCAAACCCACTAACTGTCGATAGACGGTAGCATACACTACCTCTCCAGAAGTAGCATCCTCTTTTATCCAGTTTCCTGGAAGAGGAGTATCCATGGGTTTACATCCCTCCATGTCAAAATTACTCAATATCTCACTTGAATACTTGCCTTCTCGCTACCATATTTCCAATCCAAGGAAATAATGAAGGAGGCCCATATCCTTCATCTCAAACTCCCTTACAAGATCCTCCTAGCATGAGTGTATCAGGTGCTCATCACCAGTCAATATTAAATCATAAACATAAAGATCAATGATTAAAAGCTTACCCTCCACCATAATTTGGTATAGGTTTGCATATGCTTCACTTTTGGTGAAACCCAGTCTAGTGAAATAGTTGTCTATCTGAGTGTACCAAGCACGAGGTGCTTGCTTCAGCCCATACAATGCTCTTTTGAGTCAGAACACATGTGACTTGCTGTTGAAGATCTCAAATCCTTCAGGCTACTTTATGTACACCTCTTCCTCAATGATCCCATTGAGAAACACAGTTTTCACATCCATTTGATGAATGCGCCATCCCATCTACCTTGAGAGAGAAAGGATGGTCCTTATGGAAGAATACCTTGTGATAGGTGTAAAGGTCTCTTCATAATATATCCCCTCGATCTATGAGAAGCCCCAGGCCAAAAATTTGGCCTTGCATTTCTCAACACTCCCATCATCAGCTTGCTTTACCTTGTAGATCCATCTTGAACCTACCATTGATTTATCAATCGGCCTTGGAACAATTTCCCAAGCACTATTTTTGACAATGGAGTCATACTCATCCATCATTTCATCTACCCATGTGGGCTCCTACACTAATTCTTGAAATTAATATGGTTCATTCAAAATACATTTTCTCATGAGAGCCATGTATCCAATAAATCTCTCAGGAGATTTCCTTTGTCTGCATTGTGAAGTAGGGGCTCCTACATTCTGTGCAGCATCAAGTCTCAGCCTATCATATTTTTTGGTATGTCTTCTACCAATTTTGATGGTTGGTTCTGCGTGAGTGGATTCCTCCATGCCATGAACCTCCTCATGTGGCTAATCCACAACTAGAGACTCATTTTTGGGAACCAATAGTTCCTCCTCCACATTCAATTCTAGCTCCCTCTCAAGCGACAACTGCATGGCTTTCCCCTCATTGAATTTTATATCCTGTTGCATCACATTCATTCGAATATTTGGAAAATACACACGATAATTATGGGATGTTTCTATGTACCCCACAAAACTCACAGCTTCAGTAGTTGGCTCCATATTCTCCTTGGTGTCCTTGGTCACATGCACACAAACATATGAGCCAAAAATATTTAAGTTTGAAACATCCGGTTTCTTAGCAGTGAAAGCTTCTTCAAGTGTACTCATGACAAGTACTCTGCGTGTATAATGGTTTTGCACATAAACTGCAGTTTTGCATGCTTCCACCCACAAATTCATTGGTAGGCCCTAATCATGCAACATCGCTTGTGCTTCACCCATGATCATTCTATTCTTCCTCTCTCAGACACCATTTTGTTGTGGGTTATGAGGCACTATGAGTTCTCTTTGAATTACTTCTTTGCTGCATAATTTCTTGAATTTGTTAGAGATGTATTCTCCACCATTATCACTCCTAAGATCCTTCACTTGCTTCCCCGACTCTTTCTCCATTAATGCCTTAAACTCACAGAAATTTGAGGATGTTTGATCCTTCTTCTGCATGAATAAGATCCAACATTTATAAGAAAATTCATCAACAAAAATAACATAGTACTTATGTTTTGCTGTTGAAGAAACCAAGAATGGTCTACACACATCTGTGTGAACTCTCTCAATGAACCCCGAAGCACGGTTCTCCTTTTCATGAAAGGTGAACTTTGCATACTTCCCCATGGTGCAAACCTGGCAGTGATCTAACTGAGCAAGTGTTCCCATTGGAATTCCAATAGATATTTGTTGCATGGCTTTCAAGGCTCCATGATGAATATGGCCCAAGCACTTGCGCCATAATTTGCCCTCATCCCGGCTCACCACTTTTTCCTCCTTTCCCATCATGGCAGCAAAACCATCTACCTCTAGCTTGTAGAGATTCTTAACTCAAATCCCTATCCTCCTAGCTTGACCCATTATTTTATGTTGTAGGAAATATTTTCCATCATTGAAAACAACACCATAGCCTATGTCTTCCAACATTGCGACTGAGACCAAATTTTTCTTCAAACCTAGAACATGCATAACATCTCTCAATTGAAATGGTTTACCTGACTCTCTCTGAAAGGTAATGGTACCAATTTCGGTATCATCCATCGTTGCCCATCTCTATATGCATTTGGAGATATTTCTCCTCCAAGTCACTAAAAAGTTCCTTATCTCCCGTCATGTGAAAGGAAGCACCACTATCCAAATACCACACCAATCCCAATTAACTTGACACCATGCATGCGATCAAGGAGAAGCCAAGCTCAAATTGTGAGGCAAGGGCCTCACCAATTGTAGCTCCAATAGCCTTCTTGTTCTTCTTCTTTTGTGAACTGTTAGTAGCAAGATGCCCATGATCATGACAGTGAAAACACTTCACATTGGACATATCCATATTTTTCCCTTTAGATTCAGATATATAATGGAATTTATTCCCCTTCCCCTTCTTTTCTTTGGAAGCCAAAGTACAATCCTCTTAATCATCATGCTTTGATGAAGATCAATCTCTAGTGTTCTGCCTGAAATCCTCCTGCACCAGATCTGACAACAGTCGTTCCCAATCTGGAAATTTTTCCTATCAATTTACAGAGTGTTCATAAATGTGCCAACTCTTAGGAAGTCCCAAGAGATCCAATCTCACCAAATCATCATCAGCAACAGTTATTCTCACACTCCCTAGTTCATCCCGACATTGGACAAACTTTGTGAGATACTTTGGAATGGTGTCGCCCATTTCCATCTTGATCTTTCTAAGTTTATCTTTGAGCGCCAATTTCCTATGGTCATTGTTGCTTTGGAATAGATCTTTCAAAGCCTTACACATAGCATATGGTGTGGATTTCCCATGGAGGCTTCAGACAATGTGGTCTCGTACTGTAATATCCCAAAATGGGAATGCACAATAGTGCCTACTGAAATAACGCACTTATGGGAAGTCTGTGCACATAAATGAGTTTGCAGCTCCTGGATCCCTTAGATCAGTAGATTTTGGGTCTATATCCAAAAGGAGAGAAAAAAAATCAAACTAGGTGTGGTAAACAGATATCCCACCACCTAGTCTCGCTGGAAAACCCCCAAAGAGAGGGGCTGCAGCTATGTATTACAAACTACTTCATAAATAATGCAGTCTTGGAAAGCATGAGTAGACGCCATCAAATAAGATCAAATTTATAATATACAGTAGTAGATCAGGTTTATATTGATGCTCTTACATTATACAACAGAATATAGAAGACAAGAGAGGAGGAAATCTTCAAAAAAGAAGGATGCAACACATGTATATACTGAAAAATGGCTTAAAAAAATTATTTAATGGAGCTGTAGTAGCTGAATGTTACACTTCAGATGTAGAGCAGATCTATGTACAAAATATCAGATCCATTTCAGATCTATACACTAGAAAGGCTCTATTACAAGACCCCCTTGGGGTTTTGACCAAATCATGCAATACAAAGAGTAGATCTAAGTTTTAAGTAGCAGATCTATAATATTATTCAAAAATTTATGAATATGATTTTACATTAGAACAAATCAGATCCATACAGAACATGGATCAGCAATCTAATCCATGGATCACCAAAGTGAAAGGCAAAGCCCAGCACCAGAGATCTCTCATCAAAAATGAGATCAAAACACCGTGCAAAACCTCCACTAAAAATAATGTAGTCCCTGAAGGGAAACTACGTTGTAGCTTGAATAACTGAGTTGGCTTGATGCTAAGATACAAATCTAAAGCTCCACAGCTAATGCACTCTTCCAGGAGGTTAAAATACACACTCACTGAGAAGAGGCACTAGCACAATCTAGATCTGAGAAGATCTAGTGTTTCCACTTGCTGCAACTTACAAAAGCAACCAAACCCTCACTGGATCTGTGTTGCAGTTGGAAGTAGAGCTTCGCCAAATGCCTGATAGTGGATAAAATCAACAGGACTCCTCCAAGAAATCCTCAAGGGAAGAGATAGAATCCTTGCATAGGAATCCCCAAGTGCTAAGTAACACTATTCTCAACTAAACAGCATAGAATGGTATTTGTCTAAATATACAATATACTCAGAAAATATGCATAATCAAAAACCCTCTCTTACTGCCTCCCCTTTCCTTTTATAAGATGAAAACCTTTGCAAACCCTAAACCACCTTGATGAATTAGCTCCTTTCACATGAGGGGCCTCCTTCTAGAACTACACTGTCCCTTCATGAGGTACATTGTATCTAGATAGAGATGTAGATTTGGTCAAGGTTGACCCAGTCTCATAGCTCTAACCCCTTTCACACCTGCAAGTGATTTTTTTACATGGCCCAGATTTATCCTTGTTCATATGGGCATTGATTTATTCATTCTTTTCAAGAGTTTTACATGTCCTCCTTTATTCATTTATTCATGCAACAGAAAATAAATAAAAAATGTATATTCCTCTTAGCTCAGGCTAAGTAGGAATATTACATGTACTCCCTCCAAAAAAATCCTCCTCGCCTTTGCCACTTTCTTTCGCCATGCATCAAGATTAGCAACATCTGCAGCATCTGGCTTAGGAACATATTTTTCAGTGAATTCCTTCAAGCCATTGTCTTCGAGTACTGCCTCCATCCTATCCTTCCATGCAATGTAGTTCGAGTTTCCCTTGAGTTCATACTCTAACCTTAAGCCATTGAAAGCTATTTTTATATTGAATCAGTTTTAGCGCCAAGAAAGTCTTTCTGCAAATTCGAATTATTTCCACCAACAAAATCACCTCCTGCTTCACAATTGCAATTTCCTGTGCTTTGATACCATGTAGAAATTTAATAAAAAATACATATTACCTATATTATCCTGATCTAACAATAATATGCTACTGTTAAATATAGAATCCATTCTACAAAATATTTTCAGAATTTGAAACACAATCGCCAATCACAATATCATGCAGAAATATCAATCACACATAACATAGATAATTTACTAGGAAAGCATAAATCTAAAAACCCCACTATATTCTATTATGTATTATATCATGGATCATGAAACAATTATATACAAATATCTAATCCAAGAGCTCTCAGTACAAGAGCTAACTATCTCACATTGTCATACAAAAATTTGCAAGTTCCTTAGCCAATTTACTGTCTCCAGATAGCCTACTTGCAATCCCAGCTAATAGCAATCCATGAATGAATGGAATCCTACTTGCCTTGACTGCGCAATCCTCATGGTCACATCCAATGTGTGTGTGTTTGCATGTGTGCAACCGATAATGTCACAACTGATAGTCAACTTCCCTTTCACCTAGAACTCAACTGGGTCTCCACTTGATCTGAAATGGATGTAGTTAATAGTAGTAAATCTTTAGTTACATGTGAGGCCAATGATTATGAATTAATTAATAATTAATTCACTTGATCTCTCACTAGTGTTTCTTCAGTTACAACTATCACAACTTAGTTTAACTCACATAACTAAGTTAAACTACTTTACAACTTTCATAACTACACTTCCAACTCTGTTACAACTTTGAATCACTCAGTTACAACTAAGTCCACTAGCATGTCCCACCAACCAACCTCTGAACTTGAAACTCCTATAGCTAACTTATTTTCCACTTCAATTAAATATTTCCAATTTCTCATTGAGAATAGATTATTGTTTATTTTCCAACTATTATTAAGGGATAATAATAGTCGACATGCATCTATAAATAGACATGAAATCTATAAATATAACTTGCATATACATCTATAAATAGAAATCATATATAAATAGAATTTTCTCATGCATCTATAAATAGACATCCACCTAAAAATAGCCTGAGGCTCCATCCTAGTGTAGATGCTTAATTTTCACTAGAATCTTCTTGTTGAATCTCAACAGAAATCTATAATGGATTTGCAAAACTTTAGGCAAGGAAAAGGAAAAAGTGTGAAAATCTATACTCAGCAATTTAAGAGAAGAGCACTAATGTTGTGTGTATATTTGACATCACAAGAAACTTTGTTAAAATACATTGGAGGTTTTCATAGTTACCTAAGACATACTATTCTCATGTTTAATCTTTCGATCTTAGATGAAGTTTTTGTACAGTCCACACATCTAGAGGCAAGAGGGAAACATGTTTCAGATGAAAGAAGTGAGAATACCTTTGAGTGTGGAGAGAAAGGAAAGGGTAAGTACAAGGGTAAAGGAAAGAAGAATGCATCCATAAATTTGGAGAAATAAAATTTCACATGAAAATATTGTTCCAAACATGGACATGATTAATATCAATGATGGAAACTTCATCCATAAATGAGGCCCAAGAATATTAAAAGCAAGGAGAAGGAGAAGACAACTGCAAAAATAAAACATGATTTAGGTTCTGATTCCGGAGATGAAACAAATATCACAATTCTGGGTTCGAAAGGTAAGAACATAGAAGGTACTATTTCTTCTAGTTGTCTTAATGATACTCAAGATGAAGAAACAAGAATTGAGATTTTCCATATTAGTGTTTTTTCAAAACATACCAAGGTTGACACACAGTTTGATAGTGGTTCACAAGAAAATATTATTTCAAAGGAAATTTTCAAGAAGTTAAATTTAGATACCATTCCACATCCTAGACTGTATCCTTTAGACTATGTATGTAAGAATGTAAAATTGTAGGTTACAAGAAGGTGCATCCTTAGATCTGAAATCACTTAAAACTTTCTTGATAAAGTTGAACTTGAGGTAATTCTGCTTGATATTTGTGGTATAGTTTTGGGAAGACCATATCTTTATGGTTGAGAGAAATATTTCATCGCCATGAGAACAAGTATTACTTTTTCAAGAATAGGATTAAGTACATTGTTAGATAGCATCATCAGAAGATGATTTTTTCACTTATGAAGACTCTACAAATGAAGAGAATTGTGAATGCTAGTCAAAATTATTCTTTGTTAATGTTCAAGCATAAATATATTGTGAATGAGGCCTTTCAAGGAAATGTATCAAATGAAAAATCTGATTTCATTGAGGTTTCTAATGGTTTTGATAAGATATTTTAGGAGTCAAACATGTTTCCTCCTAAAATAGGTAAACAAGATGAGGTAAAATTTCAACAACATACTTCATTACTGAAAAGTGGTGCGGACAAGATACCAATGCTAAAGAGTGCAAAGGTCAAAGAGCAAGTGCTAAAGCAATTTGAAAAAGAGGGAATTGGGTTCAAAATTTATTCTTGTGAGTTTAAAAATGTGGTGTATTTGAAATATGATGTTGAATGGCAATGGAAATAACATTCAGTCAAGGGCCGAGCCAAGCGCAAGACTAGACATGTCAAGCATCGTCATTTCAACAGTGTTAAAGGTGAGAAAAATTTGAAGTTGTTTAAATTTACTTTTATTGACGACTGAGGAGGGAATGTGTTATTTCATTCAAGGACGGTTTTTTGTTCTGCATATTCTGGGAAATTGCAGCAAGATGGTATCTGTAACAGCAAGTCAATGTCTCCAAAATCAGCAAAAATGATCAGTTTTCATGAAAAGTTGATAATGTCACATTCAAGAAAATTTTAGTGAATCGATACTAGAAGGGTGAGGGAGTTGAACCCTCATCTATTTGTTGATGGATAAAGATATTTTGGAGGTCCAAAAACTTCCAATGGGGAGGAATGATTCGTTGGATCAATTTTATCCTCAAAATTGAAATTTATCGAAATGGTTCGGAACCTAAACGATCGTGTAGCTATCATCGTTATGAATTTGGCGCAACTAGTTTCGTGAAAACCTGACTCTGTATGCTCTTGTAATTTTTTTTTGTTCATTTGTGGAAATTATAAAAAAAAAAATTTGGTTTTTGGGTGCAAGGTTGTACAATTAGAAGTCTGTAATGCTGACTCGACCCTAGCTATAGAGGATAAATTTGTTTAGTTGGCCACTCTTTGCTTGCCACTTTTCATAATTCTATTGGTTGCAGATCAGTGAGATTTCATTATTTTATGGTTGGTTTGAAATGGACCAACCAGAGGATACCACATGGCCTCCTAGTGGCTACTAAAATTTTGGTAAGGATGGACAATAGCCTGGGGAGTCAAAATCGACCTCCAACAACATAGCATAGTCTATGACCATCTCCGCTAGTTATTACCCCTATATTTGTTTGCTATTACTTAAAGTTTTTTGAATTGTTTTCGGGGGTTGGGACCATGGTTAACCCCCAACCCCAGTTCACAGACCAGGGTTAGGGGCTAACCATGACACCATAAGAATTATATAATTTTTAACCCAATTTTAGGTCATAGCATTTGAATCGGCAGAGATTGGTATATACATAGACCAACATAACCATATGTTAAACCAAACTATTAGCACAATATTAACCACCGATGGTTTAGAAAATTTCATTCACATGTTTCATTGTAACAGTTTATATCACTGTCAATGCGAACCAATGTAGGGTAGTGGAACCCTGTTGGGGGCAGGGTTCCACTAACCCAATGTGTCTCCAACCACAGGTCACTGAAACCTAGGTCAGATCAACCAACCACTGGTGAGAAATTTCGATATCAATGGATATGTTTTTGCAATGTGGCAGAAATTTGGTCAAGTACGAGGGTCGCCGGCATGATTAAGGAGGCAACAATTTTCTTCCTTGCCAGCGGGAATCCCTCTGACGCCAGGCCAAAATGTCACTCCACGATGCCGAAAAAGGTGCAATTTGTTGCCTAGGACCTAAAAAAGGGTAATTTGTAGAACGAATAGCAGAGAAACTTTGGGAGATCATAAATTTTCCAGCTTTTGGCATTTTTGGGAGAAAAAAGAAGCTAGACAAGGGTTTTTGATAGCTCTAAAGCCATTGGAGCTACTGTTGAAGCCATTTAAGCACTGTAATTTTCTATAAACAAAATTATTTATCATAATGAAAGAGGACCAACCATTAGAAGCTAGACCAGGAGATGTTTCCTAGGAGGGGTGAACTCCTTCATCATTTGTTGTGTTGTGTTTGTTGTTATGGTGACATTGTCTCTTATTTTCTACAAAAACTCAACTTTTAATTCATGTTTTATGAATTTCACATGTGAGGCTTAAAACCCTAATTAATTACTTGAAAAATTTAACATGATCCTAAATAAGTTTCATATACAGATCAATAATTGGATATAGACTTTATATGTTCCTTCCAATGATAAAACACACTACTCATAATCTCTCAGAAGCAGATCATCACAAAGCTAGGGATATGACTCCACCCAGAAAATTGTTTCTTAAATCCAACTGAGGTCCAAATATAACACCAACAAGGTAATATGATAAGGTAAAAAACTTTAGTAATATGAAACTTACAGTCTCTCATCCCTCATTAGTCTGCACAACCCAAGGTAGTGCACCCCTTCTATATATCCACAATCCATTGGGATATTCCACTACTCTTTCAAGGCTCAAACACAATCCATCGAAGGAGTCTTGTAGTCCTATGTATGTAGGAGTTCCAACTTTTGGGTCATCAATATTTCATTTTTATCGTTATTTAAAAAATAATTTTTTACCATTCTATTGCATACTTTAACCCATTCATTACTCTTCTTACCTAATTTTCTCATCAATATGTTGAAATGATTCTAAGAATGCTAAATTATTTTTTGTCATCATTTTCATTTATTTTTAATTAATTAGAGAGGATTATGCTTGATTTTACTAATGGCGGTTGTGCCTAGTTCTTGTAGCTCCTATGCAGTTCTTGTAACCAGACTATGAGATTGGCGTACCTACAATAATCCAAAGGAAATTATAGAATGAAAACTTTATTCCTAAGGATGATGAAATGGTTTTATATTATATTGCAACAAGGTCGATTCCATGCAATTTTAGCTCAAGATCATCAATTTATATATCTTGTTTCAAGCATAATGGAGTTACTAAATTTGGGCACAATTTCCAAGAAAATAAAGAATAATATGGAAAATACAAGAAATGGGGTTTTTTTATAGCATCTATAATTCAGATAAATAAGGGAATACAAAAATTATGTGGATTGGTAGATACACATGGTTTTTTCAATGTTATATTATAGTTTATCTGACGTGCAAGTATATTAAGAGAAAAATGTACCAGATAAATATGCCAAGATAGATAAAGTATGCCATAAAATGCTTCTTTACTGATAAAACCCTTGAGGTACAGTAATGCCATACAATCACTACTTAAGGAAGTAGAATACTCCACAAGCCATCGCTTGTCAATACAAACACAATACTTGACATGTCTCAATGGATAGTCTGTAGCCTCTATATAGGCTTCATACATATAATCACTACAAGGAATATACCTTCTAGGTGGGTTATAACAGAGGTTTTTAGTGTTATAAAATTGGTAAAAATTGTCAAAAAAAATATGCTAAAACGTTTTTTGGGATAGAGGATGTTTTAGCAGAGGTTTTAGTGGAGGTTTTAACTAAACTTCATCACAAAATAAAACATCTGGATGGCTGGAGGTTCTAGCAGATGTTTTTTTCAAAGTGCGCTTAATGGAACAAGTAGCATCGGTGCACTACATATATAAAAGCACCAAGCGAAATACATAACTAAAATAACTTAGGCGTTGAATGAAAATAATATCAGTGTGTAATATATACCACACTAGGTCTAAGAGATAAAAAATTCCTGAGGTAATTCTTCTAAGGAATTACACTAGGGAATGCAAAAAAAACAATTGTTGTGCCTATGCTTTTTTTTAACTTGCAGTGTCTATGTGTATCGTTAGTACAAAGGCCCTAGTGCATTATTTATACAAAATAGCTGGTGTTTTTATTTTTCATAAAGCACTGGGATTGAAATAATATTTTGTGGGACTGGTGATCTAGTTATATGAAAGCATGAGTGTGTTAAGAATTACAATGCATGAGGGCATTAATCTCAAATAAGACTAGTTCTTGAAGTGATAAACACATTGGTGCTCTCGTTATCTTAACAGTTATCATGCATACAAAAATATGTTGTTGCGGTGATTTTATGTAACATAACACACCGAGGCTTTTTTATGTTATATACCCAACATTTTATTGAATCGTATTTTCTCCTTTTTGTAAACATTGACCTATGGAAGTGAAATTATTGTAATTTTTTAAATCTATTATTCATCGAAAAATCAACATATATCTTATAATAGTATTCATATAAATTAAAATTTGATTAGTGCATTTGTATATAATGTTTGCATTAATTTGTTATATTATCCTATTTCGCATATCTTCATTATAATATTTAGTCATCCATATATTTAATCAATGGTATAACATTACCTCGATGTGTGTAAGCTGACCAAAACTGACAACTGCCTCATTAATTAGGAGCTTCATGCATAACAGGAGCAGGTGGAAGGGCGCATGGAAGCGAGGTGAAAGAGAGGTTAAGGAATGGTTAAAAGAACAGGTAAATAATGGAGTCCCTCATTCCAACCGGAACATAAATATCAGGGCATTAAATGCCATGAATGCCACCTGAGGGAGGTCACCTCTACACACTCGAGCGATAACAATGGGTACTCCCGAGCACTCCATTAGCTACCACATCTACTGGTGCATCCCATGAAAACCATTTTCCATTATACCAGGATTTCTCCCTAGAACGCCTCACTCCATCCCCATTTCGCTTAGATTCTTCTCTTCAGCATGACGAGAGAGAGACCAGCTAGCCCAACTAGCGAGGGAAAAGAGGGCAGAGTGCCTCCAGCAGATATAGGGATGAACACAATGCTCCCCTGCATCTTCAAGACAACTTTGAGACAAAAATCCCTAGCCAAATCAGGGAATATATCGACCAGGTGGATGAAGAGCATCGACAAGCCACAAATTCTCATAGCGAGACAGCCGCAGCTCGATACTGGAATGTGAAAAACCTCTTTTCCTGGTCGCTTGGGGAAAGGAAGCTTGTTACAGAGTGCATCAATGGACTAATTCTCGACGGGCACTCTACCTCTCTCGCAGCCACTCAGATATGGGATGCCATGGCTCATAATAGGGAAATTTCATTCCCAATAGGGGGAAGGCATGAGGGTGAGCTTCTTCAATGTCTACCGTAGGAAATTTAGGAGCCCACCCGCTTAGTAAGCCTTAAAATAAGCCGGGAGGAGCATAAGGACTTAGTTGAGCTTAGCAATAAGGCCTAGTGAAAATACACCATCCCGAGTGTTGATCATATTAGCCCCCCCTTTTCTAAAATTTTGTCAGGCAACCCCATAAAACCATTCGAAATACTCTCCTTTAGCCTTAAAAGTCCATTTTTGGGCCTGAAAAACTCAGTATCCACCTATCGTTGCCTTCTCTCGGCCTCGAAATTACATAAAAAAGGTCGCAAATTCAAATCCGAAAATATAAAAAGGCCCAGCCCCTTTCGGTCTTGAGCCCCTCAAGTTTTCGCTCCATATAACCCAGGCGCTCGACCAAGCACTAAGCTCTATAGGCGCTTAATCAAACGAATATCAAGCGATCTCCGAACCGTCGATCTGTACAGATCGGATGACGATCATTCATCTCTGTCGTACCCATAATCCACCTGCCTACCGTCCGATCAAATGATGAAATCAACGGTCCGCATTCTATCTATCCTTGGTGGTCCCCATGCTCCAAACACTACTCCAAAACCAGCGGTTTATATCGCACCACCTTTCAGTGGTAGGCAGTAATTCTCCATGGGCCAGTGATTCCATTCAACGCCTGCCACGCGTCCCTGCATACGGCCCCAATACCGTCGTTCATCATGTGCTATCGTTCAACTGAAGTCACGCAGTGATATTTACCATAGTCATCCGATCCGGAGGTCATCATCTGACGTTCATCGCGCTCCAAAGCTGCACGAACATTAACCCAAGCCAAAAGCACCCCTGGCCCACTGTCTATTGTCTTCAGCGCTCTTCCAACCGTTGATCTCCTCCTGAGATTGGACGGTCAAGATTTGATTATCTCCATCTTTGACAGGCTCCCTCAGTCAGCATTCCACGTCATCCATTTCCCGTCGTCCCAACATCGTGCCACCTGTCTCTCAATTTTTCTCCACATGCATTCTACGACCTCAGATCCATATCTGGTTCATTTTCTCATTTCTGACATATTTTCATGATTATGTTCGCATTCTTCTCCATGACCACTCTACACTGCTACATTACATTTCTCACCATCGTCCCACATTTCTTAGCCAATCAATCACGCAGTGTTTTCATACCATTATCCCTATTGCATCTGCATTCCCGTGCATTGTTTTCCTAATACGTTTATGGATTTTTCAGGGTTTCAGTGACGAAGAATTACTACTATTCACAGCCTCCATTTCAAAAGCCAAGGACGTGTCGAAGGACCGGTTTTCAAATACAAAATTCATGAAGAAGGTCCTGGGTAGCTGCTGAGACACAACTTCCATTAAAGAGACAGTGTTATACTTTGACAAGCTTCCCAATGTCATTCAAGAGGTATATTTCACAGATAGAGTTATTAAATGTTGTGGCAAAGAGTATCAGTGGAAGATCCAGGAATTCAGTGTCCAGTATTAAAGATTTTCAATATTAATTCAGGGTCTAGGCGGAAAAGGGTACGAAGCACAAAAAACAACGCCCTCCAAGTTTCATTTCAGCAAAATTTACCTTCAAGAAAAGGATAGAATGTTAATGTAGTTATCCTTATATCGTGTTCCTAAAGAGATTTTCACCCAGAACATTTATTCCTGAAGACAGGTTACAGGGTACGTGCATCACAACAAAGTCATCAAGAAGTATGGGCGTGCACGTCTCCACCATTTTGTATTAACTATGCAAATTAAATGTTCATCACCTACCTCTTTTACTATGTTTATAAGCTCTCTTATAAAAACCAGGAAGAAAGGCATTATACAGGTTCCAAATTTTTATCAGAAAATTAAGCAGTGAAAGGATTTTTGTATACAGTTTGCAAAACTCTTGTATGAAGGCTCAGAGCCCATAGGGTTTCAGTGAGGAGGAGTTCTATCTGTTAAAGAGGATTCTGGTCTTTGGTATTTCACAGTCTGTAACTCTCTTTTATATGTTATTTAATATATCATTTCATCTCATCCATCTTTCTTGTATCATGTTTTGGAATGCGAGTGGCTCACTGATTTCTGGTAAGGATTCATCCTAGTTGATGCCCATACTTAGATCAGTCAAGCGCTTTAAATATGGCTCATGCATGATATTATGTTTCATTAATCATCTGAACCGTGATTTTTCTATATTAGTTTCTTTGGGAGGATGCTTTTAAAATGCTATTATCATGTATGGATTCTTAGATTGGTAAGCCCATGCACGATGGTATTGTATATCTAGGTATCAACTCAATGTTAGCTAATATCTTCTCATTATTTCTTTCACTACATACACCTTCTAATAATTTATGTTTGTGAGGTATTTATGAATCGGCCCGCTTTACAGTAAACTGTCTCTGAATTTTCTGTTGCTTTTGTATTAATAGTTCTACTTTTTTCCTCTGCAGTATCCCTTTTCCTATGTCAGTTTCTGAGAGTTTGGTCCCATTCTGTTTCATTTCCCTGTTTACAGTAGATAGTAGGTGAGCTGAAGCTGACAACTTCATACATTATATTATATGCTCCTTGCTATGCTAAGATGTCCTAGGCACTGGTCTATCACAACTCTAGGTTGTCTCTAGGAGCTACAACATCTTTCTGGCGTCGTTTTCGGGGAAGAATTTAAGAAAAACAGAATCCCTGGGCCTCGAAAAAATCATATTCACTCTCTGAGTAGGTGAGCACAGAGAGTTGAGAGTTGTAAATCCCTCACCTTGGCGACTCCACACTTGTCATTTGATAAATCTATTTGCAGTCCTGGCTCCTCATAAGCCACACCCAAGGTCAGATTCGTCTAAGCCAAAGACATCCTCAGTGTCTGACCCTGAATAGATTATACATAGAAGAAATTGGAGGGAAAGGAAATCAGCTCGTTCCCAAATTCCTGAAGTGCCTATAGAAGATTTTCCTTCCTCCTCCTCTCAAGATTCTCAGTTGCAAATTCCTGAATACACTGTGGGAGATACTGATTATTATTATTCAGACAGTTCACCCTGAGAGGGTATCAGAAATAAAAATATTCTGCATCCTACTCCTGAGGTTGAAGAGGTTAAGGAAGTAACTGAAGTATTTGCTATTAACAGACCTCTATTCCCCTCAACTCCTCAAGCTGCAGTTGAGTATATTCCTATCATTATTCATACTCCACTTCCTCCTCCTCCTCCTCCTCTGACTCATCAAACTATTGCACTACCTCCACCTCCTCCAATGGCTAATGTTCCGGCCTTTTTGATGAATAAATATGCTCCCCTGGCATTACCTCAAGTGCTAAATGATATGCCTCAGGATTATTTGAAGGTATTGCCCAGATTCAATGGAGAAAATGAAATTGATGCTCAAAAACATCTTGAGACTTTCTGCTCCTTTGCAGAGAATTTTAATGTTGAACATTTAGATGTGGTCTTAAGACTGTTTGTGCAATCTTTAGATGGTGAAGCTCGAAAATTGTTTAAGACATTGGCTGGCCGTTCTATTACCACTTGGGATAACATGGAAGACACTTTTCTCAGGAAATGGGGAGAAAAGAAAGATCATGGAAATTGTCTTATTGAGTTTAATACACTAAAGAAAAGACACAATGAAGGAGTGTTAGATTTTATCAAGAGATTCAATAAATTGTACCTCAGTCTCCCTGTTGATATGAAACCCCATCAAATTGTTGCTAAAGTTGTTTTTGTAGCAGCCTTCAATTCAGAATTTGGCTTCTCTCTCAGAGAAAGAAATCCTACTACTCTCGATGATGCTCAGGCAGATGCACTAGAGTTGGAAGCAAACTTTGCCTCCACTGGTAAATTAAAAGGAAAATTAGAACAAGATAGTAGAAGAAGGGGAAAAGAAGAGGTGTCTACTTCTAACCAAGACAGAGACTCAGACAAAATGGAGGAAATGAGAAAATTGATTAATAAAATGGTCAAGCTTGAATTGGAAGCCAATAATTCAGCCTTCAGGAATTTCCAGAATGCTCCAAACAAAGGTTACAATCCTCAATATAGGAAACCACCCTTGCAAATACTGCCAAGGGAAGCAAAGGAGCAACAGATCAAGTACCACACCCATTGTACTTAGAAGGTCCAATAGATGACTCCACTGAGGATGCCACTTATATACTGGAGGATGCAAATCTTTCCTTTTCAAATAGTGATGGCGAAGAATGCCCTTTGCAAGGGAATTACGAAGCTGGGTGCTCATTACAAGAAGAAGAAAATATAAGAGACACAGAAGAAGCAGAATTTGATCATTATTGTAAACAATTTGATGATTTCATGCAAGAACATTTCAATAGAATATATGATCTCATATCTTCTAGGAAGAGGACTCGTACCCAAGAGCAAGAGGAAGAGTCACCCCAGAAGGAAGCACCTGCTCAGGAGGAATCAGCGATGTAGAAAGCTACAGACAAAGGTAAGTAACCTCTAAATAAACCTTTGCAGTCTAATGACCAGAT
The DNA here is from genome assembly GCA_034641835.2 of Pinus albicaulis. Lineage (NCBI taxonomy): Eukaryota > Viridiplantae > Streptophyta > Pinopsida > Pinales > Pinaceae > Pinus > Pinus albicaulis. The sequence goes on along the minus strand of CM076582.1, from coordinate 975,785,634 downwards.
TCCTTCTTCTTCAAAAGTAGTCACTTCCCCTAATGCCAAACCTGTGTCAAAATAATCCCACCCCCCAGTTGAGAATAAAGATTCAAAAGAGGTTGTGATAGAAAAATCCCCTCCTGCTTTCAGTCTGCAAAAAGAACTAGAAAAAGTCAAAATCCCAGTCCCTTTGACTGAACTATTGAAACAACCTGCATATCAATCTCAAGTCACATCTTTCATGCTCCCTCCAAAAGCCCCAGTCATCCCAGATAGTCTCAATCTTCAAGAAGAGAGACCCATGGTATTTTTTGGCCCACATGTCGAGGAGATAGATCCCTCTACTCCTCCCTTCTATGTGTCTCTAGTAATCCATGACCTGCTATTACGTAACTATATGTTAGATTCTGGAGCTTCTCACAATCTTATGCCTCTGTTAGTCATGGAACAACTAGGTTTACAAATCACACGTCCATATAAAGACCTCTATTCATTTGATTCCAAAAGAGTTAAATGTTTGGGGATGATCAAGGATTTAGTGGTCAATTTGGCCCAAATCCTAGCAAAAAGTGTGGTAATGGACATAGTGGTGGTTGATATTTCAGCACGCTTTGGCATGTTGCTGTCAAGGTCCTGGGGAACAAAAATTGGCGGATCAATTAAGATGGATTTAACATATGCCATTATCCCAGTTTTTGGTGGCCAAGAGAGGAGATTGTACAGGGAGACTAGATTTGTCAAGATGGTGACAAAGGCTGACAATTCTGTGAATTCACCAGTCTACAGTAAGGAAGGAGATTTTTCATGTTTGATGTTGGAAGAAGATCAAGACTATGCTCATGAACCATCCTTCTACCAGATCAAGAGCGAGCAACCCTCAGAGAACACAGAAGCAGGAATATGGACACTACATTTTGATGGAGCAAATTCGAGAGAAGGAAATGGAGCTGGAGTGCTATTGATTTCTCATGTAGGAAGATGGATCCCACTGTCTTTCAAATTGGAATATGAAGCCACCAATAATGTGGCTGAATATGAAGCACTTCTTCTGGGATTGTAGACAGCCAGGAATATGAATATACAAAGTTTAAAGGTTCTAGGAGATTCAGAACTAGTAGTAGGACAGGTCATGAATCAGTGTCAGACCAAACATCTTAGGCTAAGGGCTTATAGGAATGAAGTTTGGAAAATTTCTTCTTGACATTCAATATCCAGTTCATGCCCCGAGAGAAAAATAGGATGGATGATTCCCTTGCTATGGCAGCTAGTACATTTCGACCACCTCAAAACCCCCTTTTAAAATATGAAGTTGAGGCGCATTATCGGCCTTCAATCCCAGACAATATTAAACACTGGCAGGTGTTTGAAGATGAAGAGTAGATGAGAGATTCCTAGAAATAGTGGGGGAATTCTCCAATATGGAGATTGATGATGAAGAAGAGGTAGAAACCGAGGATATTTCAAAGAGAAATTGGGAGACAAAGTGGTTGGCAACAAAGTGTTGCAGTTAAAGGGAAACATAATACCTAGAGGGCTAGTGCCTCTAGAAATATTATTTGACAAGAATGATGTCTCATTGCAGCCAAACAAAGTGGTAGAAGAAAATTAGGTTGAAGACTTGAATTTGGGTTCTGAGGCCAACCCCAAGATCGTCAGATTGTCCAAGAAAATCCCTGGAGATTACAAAAAGTTATATCAGAAATTGTTTCAGTCTTACCAACATGTGTTTGCGTGGTACTATCAGGATTTGAAACCTTTTGATGTCAATATTATGCAACACAAAATTCCACTGAAGGAAGATGCAAAGCCCCATAAGCAGAAGCTCAGACAAATAAATCCCCTGTTGCTGCCTTCTATTGAGAAGGAAATAAAGAAACTACTGAAGGCAAAAATAATTGTACCATTGAGGTACTCTGAATGGGTGGCAAACCTTGTCCCTGTACGCAAGAAGAATGGAGAAATAAGGTTGTGTGTGGATTTCATGAATTTAAACAGAGCATCCTTAAAGGATAATTATCCATTACCCAAAATGGATTACATCCTGTAGAAAGTGGTTGGATATTCTAGGATGTCAATGATGGATGGATTCTCTAGTTATAACCAGGTGGCTGTACTTCCAGAGGATCAAAAGAATACTGCTTTCACCACACCGTGGGGTACATTCATGTATGCCAGGATGCCTTTCGGATTGATTAATGCAGGGGCCACTTTTCATAGGGCAATGGATATTGCTTTTATTGGGGAGTAGGATAAATTCCTGGTGGTCTACCTCGATGATATCACTGTATTTTCCAAGAATGATGCTAAGCACATTGAACATCTGCAGAGAACTTTTGAGAAACGTAGAAGGTATGGTCTCTCTCTGAATCCTCAAAATTATTTATTTGCATTAGAAGAGGGAAAGCTTTTGGGCCATATTATGACTAAATATGGGGTGAAGATAGACCCTAAGAGGGTAGAGGTCATAAACAGTATTTATTTTCCCAGAAACAAGAAAGAAGTGCAAGTATTCCTTGGGCGCATAAATTTCTTAAGAAGGTTTATCCCTAACTATGTTGAGATAGTTAGGCATATAACAGATATGCTGAAAAAGAATAATGAGGTAAAGTGTTCACAAGAATCACGGGAGGCATTTACCAGGATAAAGAATTCTTTTGCAGAATCCCCTGTGTTGGCTGGACCAGATTATGATAAACCTTTCATGATCTTCTCTTTTGCATCACCTCATACAATTGCAGGAGTTTTATTGTAGAAAAATGATGAAGGATATGAGCAGCCTATCGCCGTTTTCAGTCAGGTGCTATGTGATGCAGAATCAAAATATAACATATTGGAACAGCAAGCATATGCCCTAGTGAAATCCCTCAAAGCATTCCGTGTATATATCTTACAGTCCCACATTACTGCATTTGTACCTGCAGCTGCTGTAAAGGATATCCTTATTCAGGGGGATAGTGAAGGAAAAAGAGGAAGGTGGGTTGCTAAAATACAGGAATATGACTTGAACATCCGCCCCACTAAGCTGATTAAAGGACAAGGGCTTGCTAAAATGTTATCAGAATCAAATCATCAAGCCCTGGGCATAAATTTGTCCATTATATCAGGTGAGGAATCTGAAGAGAAATAAGAGAGACAATGAATTGGGGTAGCTACCCCAGAGATACATGTAAGGTACCTCACCAGTCCATGGTACAAAGAGATAGTAGAATATCTCCTTACACTTAGCCGCCCTCCAAGTTGTGATAAAGTAAAATACAGAGCATTACGGTTGAAATCACATAAGTATATAGTCACCAATGGTCGGTTATACTGGTGAGATCCCTCAGGCATATTACTCCTGTGCCTCATAGAAAATGAAGTTGAGAGTATTATAGCAGAATTCCATGAAGGGATCTGTGGAGGCCACTACAGCTAGAGGGCTACAACCCATAAAATTCTAAAAGCTGGCTTCTATTGGGCAAAGCTTTTTGGAGATGTTTTTTCCAGGGTAAGAGCATGTGATAAATGTCAAAAGTTTGCTGAGAAACAGAAATCAGCACAGTTTCCCCCGATTCCAGTGCATGTTGATGAACCATTCAAACAATGGGGTATTGATTTTATAGGTGAAATACATCCTCCATCTAGTGGACAACATAAATGGATATTAACAGCCACAGATTATTTCACCAAATGGGTGGAAGCCATACCTACAAGGAATGCTACAGACACTGTGATCATAAATTTCATGGAGGAAAATATCATATCTAGGTTTGGTTGTCCTGCTAGAATAGTGACTGATAATGCACAGGCCTTCAAGTCTGCAAAATTTGTGAATTTCTGTCAGCAACGCAATATCACACTGAGTCACTCTACAGCTTACTATCCACAAGGGAATGGCTTGGCAGAGTCTTCAAACAAAACTCTGGTGAGGGCCTTGAAGAATACTATCAATGAAAACCAAAAGAATTGGGATTCCCAACTAAAATTTTCTCTATGGGCTAATAGAATCACCAGCAAGAGAGCAACGGGGAAATCCCCTTATGAATTGGTATATGGACGAGCAACATTTTTTCTTGTACAGTTGGCTTTACCAGTGGCCCGCTTCATGCAAGAAAGCCAGGAGGAACCTGATGACATGATCAGGAGAATCAAGCAATTGGTGGAATTAGAAGAAACATGGGGCCAGGTGAATCAGAGATTAATAGAATATCAAGAGAAAATGAAGAACATTTTTGATCGGCACGCAAAAGACAGGAAACTGCATATTGGTGATTTGGTGCTCATATGGGATATCCGGAGAGATGAGAAGGGAAAACATGGTAAATTCGACCCCCTCTGGTTTGGTCCTTTCAAAATTGTGGAACAAGGGGGCAATAATACTTTCAGGTTGGAGAATTTACAGGGTGACTTGCTGGATGCCCCTATAAATGGTCAATTTCTCAAGCCCTACTTTCAGTTCTGATTCAGGCTAGGCAACCTGATGTATTATATTGTATGATAGTTTCCTTTTTGTTTAAGTTTTAATAATGTGGGTGTTGTGATGAATTATAAAGTGAAAAATGAAGGTGCTGAAGAGCAGAGTCTGCATACATGATGATCAGAAGGTCTGCAAGTTCTCGACACGTCCAGGAATGAATGTGCCGTCCCCAATTGGAGCCGATGTTGATCATATTAGCCCCCCCTTTTCTAAAATTTTTTCAGGCAACCCCATAAAACCATTCGAAATACTCTCCTTTAGCCTTAAAAGTCCATGTTTGGGCCTGAAAAACTCAGTATCCACCTATCGTTTCCTTCTCTCGGCCTCAAAATTACATAAAAAAGGTCGTAAATTCATATCCGAAAATATAAAAAGGCCCATCCCCTTTCAGTCTTGAGCCCCTCAAGTTTTCGCTCCATATAACCTAGGCACTCGACCAAGCGCTAAACTCTATAGGCACTTAATCAAATGAATATTGGGCAATCTCCGAGCCGTCGATCTGTACAGATCGGACGACGATCATTCATCTCTGTCGTACCCATAATCCACCTGCCTGTCGTCCGATCAAATGATGAAATCAACGGTCCGTAGTCTATCTATCCTTGGTGGTCCCCGCGCTCCAAACACTGCTCCAAAACCAGTGGTTTATATCGCACCGCCTTTCAGCGGTAGGCGGTAATTCTCCACGGGCCAGCGATTCCATTCAATGCCTGCCACGCGTCCCTGCGTACGGCCCCAACACCGCCGTTCATCGTGCGCTATCGTTCGACTGAAGTCACGCTGCGATATTTACCACAGTCGTCCAATCCGGAGGTCATCATCTAACGGCCATCGCGCTCCGAAGCTGCACGAACATTAACCCAAGCCAAAAGTGCCCCTAGCCCACTGTCTATTGTCTCCGGTGCTCTTCCAACCATCGATCTCCTCCTAAGATTGGACGGTCAGGATTTGATTATCTCCGTCTTTGACCGGCTCCCTCAGTTAGCATTCCACGTCATCTGTTTCCTGTCGTCCCGACATCATGCCACCTGTCTCTCAGTTTTTCTCCACATGCATTCTACCACCTCAGATCCATATCTAATTCATTTTCTCATTTCTGACGTATTTTCATGACTATATTCGCATTCTTCTCCACGACCACTTCACACTACTACATTACATTTCTCACCATCATCCCACATTTCTCAGCCAGTCAATCACGTGGTGTTGTCATACCATTATCCTTACTGCGTCTGCATTCCTGTGCATTGTTTTCCTAACACGTTTATGGATTTTGCAGGGTTTCAGCGACAGAGAATTACCACTATTCACAGCCTCCATTTTAGAAGTTGAGGACATGTCGAAGGACCAGTTTTCAAATACAAAATTCATGAAGAAGGTCCTGGGTAGTTGCTGAGACACGACTTCCATTAAAGAGATAGGGCTATACTTTGACAAGCTTCCCAATGTCATTCAAGAGGCAGATTTCGCAGATAGAGTTATTAAATGTTGCGGCAAAGAGTATCAGTGGAAGATCCAGGAATTCAGTGTCTAGTATTGAAGATTTTCAATCTTAATTCAGGGTCTAGCCGGCAAAGGGTACGAAGCACAAAAAAAAACACCCTCCAGGTTTCATTTCAGCAGAATTTACCTTCAAGAAAAGGACAGAATGTTAATGTATTTATCCTTATATCGTGTTCCTAAAGAGATTTTCACCCAGAACATCTATTCCTGAAGATAGGCTACAGGGTACGTGCATCACAACAAATTCATCAAGCAGTATGGGCGTGCACGTCTCCACCATTTTGTATTAAATATGCAAATTAAATTTTCATCACCTACCTCTTTTACTATGTTTCTAATCTCTCTTATAAAAACCAGGAAGAAAGGCATTGTACAGGTTCTAGATTTTTATCAGAAAATTAAGAAGTGAAAGGCTTTTTGTATACAGTTTGTAAAACTCTTGTATGAAGGCTTAGAGCCCGTAGGGTTTCAGTGAGGAGGAGTTCTATCTGTTAAAGAGGATTCTGGTCTTTGGTATTTCACAGTCTGTAACTCTCTTTTATATGTTATTTAATATATCATTTCATCTCATCCATCTTTCCTGTATCATGTTTTGGAATGCGAGTGGCTCACTGGTTTCTGGTAAGGATTCATCCTATTTGATGCCCATACTCGGATCCGTCAAGCGCTTTAATATGGCTCATGCATGATATTCTGTTCCATTTTTCAGCTAACCATACTTCTGCTATATTAGTTGCTTTGGGAGGATGCTTTTAAAATGCTATTATCATGTATGGATTCTTAGATTGGTAAGCCCATGCATGGTGGTATTGTATATCTGGGTATCAGCTCAATGTTAGCTAATATCTTCTCATTATTTATTTCATTATATACACCTTCTGATAATTTATGTATGTGAGGTATTTCTGAATCGGCCCGCTTTACAGTAAACTATCTCTGAATTGTCAGTTGCTTTTGTATTAAGAGTTCTACTTTTTTCCTCTGCAGTATCCCTTTTCCTGTGTCAGTTTCTGAGAGTTTGGTCCCATTCTATTTCATTTCCCTATTTACAGGAGATAGCAGGTGAGCTGAAGCTGACAACTTCATACATTATATTATATGCTCCTTGCTATGCTAAGATGTCCTAGGCACTGGTCTATCACAACTCTAGGCTATCTCTAGGAGCTACAACACCGAGACACCAACCCCAACAATACTTCAAGATCATAGGGGTTTATGAGATTCAGTTCATGCACTCAACTCGCAGCACCAACAACGTCAATACCCAGGAAGGCTCTCAACCTGACTCTTCATTGGATGGGGAGCATGTTGCAGTAGTCACTCCATCTCAGACTTCCAACCATCCTCTGGTAGCTACCCCTCCCCATCAATACAATCAGAATATGGACAAGGACAAGACACATTCCCCAATATATAGAGCTCATCTAATGCCTCCCTCCTCTCCATATGCTTGCTGGATTGAGGAGGAAATCTAGACTGAAACTAGCTCTTAGTAGGTTTTATGTGTTATTTTTTGTTTTTTGTTACTTATGGTTTGGGATTGATCCCTTTTCTTTCTAATAACTCTTCATTTTTTGTGCCAACAATGATAAGCAGAACTCTTATGAGGCTGGGGTGGCACGGTTGGTTTCCCTCTATTGGGAAACCCACCACCTCCATGGACTGTATTTTAGCTCTATATTTTTGTAACATTATTAGATGAATATAATGCGACTTTGCAAAAATCAATGGTGTAACATTTCATATCAGCATTGGATAAGACAATAAAATAAATTAAAATATATTTTATTATATATCAATAAGAGATTCTTAGTCATAAAAAATGGGATTGTTATTGGTAACCCCTTGTCTTTCAATTGGGACACTATGTCTATTAAATTAAACAAAATGTATTTTTTTCACAGAAAATTATTTCAAAAAATACAACAAGCTCCATTGATATCCAAATCGATCATCATTCTTCACTGGAAATGTTGTCAGTACTTGAGTTATTTCCATGACTTGTGTTATTTGGAGGAATGTTTTGTTGATTGCATCGATTGTTTTCGTCTTCTTGATCTTGTATTTCCATCTGCAAACATAAAAATAAAGTGTAATGAGTGTATCTACATTGGTGAGAATAGTGAAAATTTATATAAATATTAAACATCAATGTAAATTTAATAGAAATGTACCATAGCATGAAGTCACTCATAAATTGTGCACATGGTTTCAAAACCAAGTTTCACACCTTTTTGCAACAATTATTTTGTTGTCATAGTTCCATACTTTGATTCCTACATGTTTTAAACCCCATTATAAAGCATAGATTTAATATAAAGGATTTTTTTGTTCTATTAATTATAAATTCAGAGAATTAAAACAACATAGATACTTACAAGTTCCACAATTAATTTTTGATATGCCAACATATACTTACAACCCTTATTTAACCCAATGTCAATGAATTCTTACAATGGCTCTTCTTTGTATGTTAGCACCTATTTGAAGACATTCAAGGATGGTTTCTATTAAAAAACATAAAATATACAAAAATTAAACCTTGAGTTGTTATAAGGAAATATTAAAAAATACTCACAAACTTTGAAATCATCCATTTTCTTCCTTGTCATATTGTTTTATGTGTTAAATGAGTTCGATCTTGTTTTCTTTTCTATAAGAAAATACTTGAAAATTAATTTTGATGCTAAATTGGTTTTTTTATATCTACAAATTCAATCATGATTACATACATTTGAAGCACATTATTGTTGAGATGGCTCCTCTTGTGATGCAATCATGTCCACTTCTTTAACCATCTCCTTATATACTTTTTTGGACATTCCTACTGCCATGTTTCACATATCAACGTGGTGATCATTCAGGATTTTCATAATCTTCCTGAAAAAAGTAATAAACCATTTTTTATAATGATATGTGAAAACTAAATATAACAAAACAATATTAATAAATGAAATGTTTGTAGTAATATATACAAATAATTCTAGAAAATGATTTTATACAATTAGGAATATTACCTTTTGAATGAATTTTTTTTATTGTTGTATGTTTTTTCTATTGCAAGTCTAACATGCGTCATTTACCATTGCTCTGGAAATGCTTCCCATAGCTTAGATATAATTTGGTTCTTAGAATAATTGGATTGATTTTTGTATTGTAAGTGGAAATTACGTTTATATGTTCATTCCACTAGATCCCTCATAGTTCTGTAAAAACATTCTCTCTCTCATTAACCTCTAGCACCACTCCAGATGAGCTAAGGACCAATTTATCGTCATTTAAATGTTCTATAATTTTTCTTTTCTTAGAACAAAAATGATTTTTTCCTTCCTTGTTTCTCCCTGTAGAACATTAAACATATGTGAATTAAAATACTGTTTGAAAATTTTTATCTAATATTCTTAACTATATTATTAATGAAAATTCAAACAAAAAAAAAAACTCATTGAATAGCATCTTTTCATTCCCCTAATTCTGCATTCTACAATTTTTCTATCAAGAATTTACGTTCTTCTACACTTATATTAGAAATAATATTATGTACTTTGTTCATTTTGTGACTCCGCATGACACACAACAACCAATACATATTATTTAAACTTACATATAGCTCAAACATATTAATTTTATAAATAATTTACAAATATATTTCCTTCTCTATTTTTGTTGGTGTGCTATCATTCTGTCGATCAGTATTTTTGTTACTTGAGATGTTACGAGGCATTTTTTTATTAATATACAACCTGTAACATTCAATATAGAAGCCATTAAATTAATTTTACAAACAAATAAAATAATTTGTAGCCAAAAAATCTTTGGTAACCGATGCTTTTATCTAAATAAATGCACTAGTGCGTTTAGATTATTAAACACACCGAGCGTTTAATTGTTCGACATCATCATGGAAAGCTAATTTTTAAAAATAATTTCAAATTATTATGGTGAAATTTGTAAGGATAAATTCAATGAAATTATTTAACGGTGCTATTTGGAAGAGGCGCGCCAGTGCGTTACATTACACCTGGAGAAACGATTCACAGACTGGATAGAATAGAGAGTTATAATATGTCATTGTGTTGTATTACATAGGTAGCACCAGTCATTAGATTACAGAGGGCGCACTGAGAAACATATAAACGTTTAAAAAAAAATGAAGAGGGTTGATAGGGTTTGGATCTAATTCAATAATTGATTCCCATACTTTACATGTCAAATTTCCTATATATAGTAAGTACACAAACCCATTAACTATAAAATACCTACATTGTAAAATACTAATTGTGAAGTGGTAGAGGAATTTAAACCCTAAGGTGAAATTTTGCAGGAAGAAGCAAGGGTTTAAGGTAAGTATTGAATTTTTTTGTTTTTTTCCTGAATTTTAACTAAATTTAAGTAGGAAAGAAGATCGTAAATAATTTTACTAGTAAATATATATAGTAAATTTTTTATTATATAGGGTTTTTAAAATTTTTTTTTCTGAATTGGAAATAAATCTAACATAAATTATAAAATATTTTAACAGTAAAATTTAATATTTTTTCTATATATGGTTTTGCATGAATCACCATACCTTTCAACTTCTGATCTTTCAACGGATCCAAAATATCTTGCAACTCCACAGTGTTCTCAGTACGTCTCTCTTGCAAATGATATCTCCTTTAATTAAACCCTAATAACGATTGTAAAAAAAATTATTAATAAAATACACAATAAAATTTAAAAAATTTGCTATGTAGGGTTTTGACATGAATCACCATAAATTTCAGCTTCTGATATTTTGAATATCTATGTTGCTCTAAATTATTATGTTGCTTCACAGTGCTCCTCGAATGTTTCTCTTGCAAATCACTCACTTGAAATTTTGGGTAAAATAATGAAATGGTGAATAATTTTTTACTATTTTAAAGACTTTATAAAACTAAATTTCAAAAAATCAATTTCTGCTCATTTTGTAATTTTAAAAAAGAGAAAAAAATGTGTTTTACTTTTCAATATCTACGCATATCGAGGCGTTCGATAGTTAATTGCACTGGTGTGTTTATAAAAAAAGTGCACCGACATTTTCGGCATGGAAAAAAATTTCAACGCATCGACATGATACAATTTTTTTTAAATTTTCGAAATCCCGAAATGGTGTGATTAATTTTTTTAATGCAATGGTACAGTTTCTATTTAGAAGCATCGATGGTCTAATTGTTATAAGAGCATTAAGTTGGCTAGATTCGTTTTTATTTTTTTAGATCGGGAAACAGGTGCGTAGTGGTGCTATTTTTTTTTAAAGCATCAGTGTGTTTTTCTAGAGGAGCACCGATATGATAACATATTTTTTTCATAATTATGGAAATTGGTACAAATACTATTTGAATGTCCTAGTGTTGTTAATTTTTTAAATGCATTTGTGCACTTTGTTCTGATAAGTGCACTGTTTGGTTTAAAAGTTACTTGAAATTTTAATTTCACATAAAATGGCATATTAATCTCAAATTATCCTTTAAGATGCATCCACATGAATTACAATAGTTCATATTGGAAATTTTCTACTTAAATTCACCTTATTCTTGAAAAATAGTTTGAAAACTATATTGAAATTCATATTGTGGTTATATGGTTGTCGAGATTAATTTTGGTATGCACACAAATTTTTATTTTTTATTTTTCTCAAATGCAGGGACAAAATATCGACAATATAAAATGGCCAATTCTTTAAATTATAACTCGTTCCATATTGTTGATGTTGTGAAACCAGCTCCAAAAATAGAAGAAAAGAAATATCAACGCCTTAGAAAGAAGAGATATCGTAGAATCTAAAATGGATGGTTTGAAGAATGGCATGGAAGCTGGCATGGAATCTAAGATGGATGACATGGAAGCTAAGATGGAAAACATGAAGAATGATCTAAAAGCAGACATGGAAGGTTTGACAAAGTTGATACAAGGAATGTTTCCTAAGGGTGAAAAGATAGTAGAGGAAACTCATGATGAGAAAAAAATAAATGTTAATCATGACTCCATAAACTCTAACGTTGGAGGGAAGAACCACCATATTCCAAAAATGGATATGAGAAATTTTGATGCAAAGGATACTATAACATGGATACTACAGATGGAGCAATATTTTGATCTCAATAATGTGAAAAACACACAAAAGGTACGCATTGCAACTTTACATTTAGAAAAAAATACATTTGTATAGTATCGATGGCTTTGCTCCCGTAAAAAAATTGTCACTTGGTCAATTTTTAAGGAGGAAATGATAGCACATTATGAGGATACAAAGAGAAACACTTTCTTTAGAAAATTGATAAATCCCAAACAAAAATGTTCAGTGGGGGAGCACATTGAGGACTTCCAAAAATTGAATATAAGGGTAACTGATATTTCAGAGGAACACATGATTGATCTCTTTATAGGTACTTTAAAGGATAACATCCAACATGAAGTTCGCGTTTTGGAACATGATTCATTGGACAAGGCATTCAGGTTGGCAAGAAAAATTGAATGTAAAATTATGGCGACAAGGAAGCCTACCACTCACTTCTATAAAGATTGAAGTATTGCTACTCCTAGATTTCCACAACCCACAAGGTTAACACCACAACAATTGGAAGAAAAAAGAGAAAAATGGCTTTGCTACAGTTATGATAGCAAATACACTAAAGGTCATAAGTGTGCTGAGAAGAAATTATTTTACATAGATTGTGAAGAGGAAGAAGAAAATGAACAAGAAAAGGATATACACCAAGAACTAGCCCTAGAAGAGGAAGAAATGAGTCCGACCATATCATGTAATGAATTGGCAGGAATTACCACTCCTCAAACTCTCAAGATAGAAGGACATATCAAGAAGAAAAAGGTAATAGTGTTGATTGATTTAGGTAGCACCCATAATTTTATTCATTGTAAGGTAGCCAAGGAATTGAATTTTTTTCTATACCTAGCACCAGAATGTCAAGTGATGGTTGCAAATGGAGGAACTATAAATTGCTCTGGAAAATGCCATAATATAAAGCTAACCATGGGGGAATATGTATTGAATATTCCAATGCTTTCCATTCCTATTGGAGGTGTTGATGTTGTACTAGGAGTACAATGGTTACAATATTTGGGGACGGTAGCTTTTAATTTTCAAGAACTTTTCTTGAAATTTTTTTTCAAAAGGAAAGGAAGTCGAATTACGGGGTATTGCAAGAAAGCCAGGAAATATAATAAGCTCTAATGTCATGACAAAGATTATAAAGAAATAAAAACGAGGCGTAATTGTACAATTGTGCTCAATAAAATTTCCAACATCAAAATCATCTATTTCTGCAAATCTTCAAAAAGTCTTGTACAATCATTCCAAGGTGTTTGAAACTCCCAAAGGGCTCCCACCTATTCATGATCATGATCATGCTATTCATTTGATTATTCATTTGATTCTAGGAAGTGTTCCTCCAAACATCAGGCCTTATAGATATCCTTATGTCCAAAAGAGTGAAATTGAACGTATGATTGCAGGAATGTTAGAGGCGGGTATAATTAAACCTAGTCAAAGTTCTTTCTCTTCTCCTGTAGTATTGGTACACAAGACGGATGGATCATGGCACATGTGTCCGGATTATAGGGAGCTAAATAAGCTCACCATTAAAGATAAATTTCCCATTCCTGTGATTGATGAATTATTGGATGAATTACATGGAGAAATTTATTTTACCAAGTTGGATCTTCGTTCAGGATATCATCAAATTAGAATGAAGACTGAAGATATTTCTAAAACAACATTTCGAACTCATGAGGGTCATTATGAATTTTTGGTCATGCCTTTTGGCCTTACCAATGCACCTTCTACATTTCAAGGGTTGATGAATTCCATTTTCAAGCCCTTCCTTAGAAAATTTGTGCTAGTATTTTTTGATGATATACTAATCTACAACAGGTCTTGGAAGGATCATGTTGAACATGTTGACAAGGTGCTCAAAATATTGCAGGAGAAACAATTATATGCAAAAACATCCAAATGTTTCTTTGGAGTACAAGAGGTGGAATATCTGGGTCATATTGTATCTCACAAGGGTATTAAGGTAGACCCTAACAAAATTAAAGCCATTAAGGAATAGAAAGTCCCCACAACCATAAAGTAGTTGTGAGGATTTCTTGGGTTAACAGGGTATTATCGCAAGTTTGTTAAGAATTATGGGAGAATAGAAACACCTCTAACAACATTATTTAAGAAAGATGCATTTTCATGGACTCCTAAAGCAACTAAGGCCTTTGAACATCTTAAAGAGGCAATGTGCCTAGCACCGGTCTTAGCTATGCCACAATTCACAAAAACCTTTATTGTGGAATGTGATGCCTTAGGAAATGGAATTGGTGTTTTTTTAATGCAAGAAGGAAGACCCATTGTTTTTGAAAGTCGTCCAATCAAAGGAAATTATTTACAGAAACCTATTTATGAGAAGGAAATGTTAGCAATACTGCATGCACTAAAGAAATGGAAAAATTACCTAATGGGAAGACACTTCAAGGTAAAAATTTATCATGATAGTCTTAAACACTTTTTGGAACAAAGACTATCTTCAGAAGAGCAGCAAAAATGGGTCACAAAGATGTTGGGTTATGACTTTGAAATAATCTACAAAAAAGGAAAGCTTAATGTTGTTGCAGATGCACTCTCAAGAAAGAATGAAGAGGTGGAAGCTTTGCTTTGTGCCATTTCTATTATCCAACCAGATTGGATAACCGAAGCAAGAGATGAATGGAAGAAGGACAAAGATGTATGGACACTCATTCAAAAGTTGCAGCAAGATCCTAGTACATCTGATACATTTAGTTGGAAAAATGATTCACTATGGTACAAAGATCGCTTATATCTTTGTAAGAATTCCCAACTAAAACAAAATATTCTTCTGGAATTGCACACTTCTCCTTTAGGAGGACACTCAGGATTTTAAAAACTTACCACAGGGTGAAGAAAGAATTTTTTTGGGATGGCCTTAAATCTGATATTCAAAAGTTTGTGGCGGAATGTTTGGTTTGCCAGCAGAATAAAGTTGAGACAATTAAGACCTCGGGACTTCTACAACCTTTATGCATTCCAAGTCAACGTTGGGAGGAGATTTCAATGGATTTTATCACAGGTTTACCTAAGTCCGAAGGAAAGAGTGTCATCATGGTGGTAGTTGATAGACTTACCAAGTATGCACACTTTTGTGCATTATCTCATCCATTTAAAGCAAGTACAGTTGCTACTACATTTATGGACACAATTCAAAAGCTACATGGGAACCCAAGGGTTATTGTGAGTGACAAAGATCCCATTTTTACTGGAAATTTTTGGACAGAGTTATTTTCTTGTTTGGGTACTCAATTAGCTCATAGATCATGTTATCATACTCAATCCGATGGTCAAACTGAGATAGTAAATAAATTTTTAGAAGGATAGCTTCG
The DNA here is from genome assembly GCA_034641835.2 of Pinus albicaulis. Lineage (NCBI taxonomy): Eukaryota > Viridiplantae > Streptophyta > Pinopsida > Pinales > Pinaceae > Pinus > Pinus albicaulis. Next base: position 975,770,273 of record CM076582.1, on the reverse strand, counting down.
TTTTTTTTGTATCTGATAAACAAACACAATGAGTCAAGTGGTTACCTCTCACTAAATGGTGGTATAACACTTCCTTCCATACTGTAGCAAAAATGACCCCATTTATGACACTTTGTGGATATCATCCACCATCCATCACATCACCTTTAAGAGAAAATTTGAAGGCTAAAGCAATGGAACATCACATCGAGCATCAACAAGAAGTTCTCCAACTCTTAAAGGATAACCTGAATTTGGCACAAAATCGAATGAAACAACAGGTAGATCAAAATCGCAGCGAGAGAAGTTTTGATGTAGGAGACTGGGTATTTTTACGGCTACAACCATACAAACAAATGTCCCTCAAGCAAGCTAAGAAGGATAATAAATTATCGCCAAAGTACTATGGTCCTTACAAGGTATTTCAAAATACTGGTACTATGGCATACAAATTGGAGCTTCCTGCTTCTTCGCGAGTGCATTCAGTTTTCCATGTTTCATTCTTATTCCTTCACAGAGTTCTCCCTTTCCATCTCCCGTAATTTCATATTTTATTTATATTTTAATTATATAATTGAGTTTATTTTTATTATTCCATGGTGATTTGATTAAAAATGTATCCAAATTTGAAAGAACTTGATTAATAATCGAGTTCAGATGTAGAAAATATTACTCCATATTTTCAAAAACTTCAGAAGCTCTTATCAGGAGGAACACATTACAAGTAGTTGGTAGATGAAAATGTTAAGCCTCAAGTTCACCCTGGAATTTGGAACGTGTAATTTCAACAAACCATTTGCATTGACATGCTTGCTAATATCATTGATATTTTACAAATTACATTCAATATTTTTTGAAATTAGGATTATAGAGATAATGAGTGACCCACCTACGATCTTCTAGATCACCCACTACAATTTCAACTCGATATAAGGTTACATTAAGGGCAATAATTGGAGAGGAAAACTATATAGAATGGTTGAATCAACCACCTATTCAATTCTGACTACATCCAGATACACCAATTAGGAATGACTAAATCAATAGTAGTTCTTCATCAAGGGTTGGAAATGGAAGAAATCAAATGGAGGTTGGAATGGATGATTACATACAGGATACGACTGCCATGGAGGCAATGTTGTTAGATTCATTCCAAAATGATGAGCTAGGGGATGATGCTCATATCACTGATACCTTATTTGACACCATGAAATCTTCTTCCACCACTCCTCTCTTTGGACCTAGCGGCAAGTGAAATTCTACTCAGTTGGGTATAACGATGTTGTTGTACAATGTGAAAGAAACATTTTGGCATGTAGAATGCATGTTTCTTAGAAATATTGAGGTAATCAACTTTCATGATTGATCAAGTTCCTTATATTTTTTCACACAATAAAATTTGAAAATGGTCTATTTTATGAATGTTAAATATTGACATTGTACAATTATATTCCCCACAAACTACAGGATATTCAAATATAATGTTCTTATGAGTGATAATTTCTTTCTGGCTAGCTACGAAGAGGCAAAGTAGATGCTGAAAATTCTGGGTGTTGAGTACATATCATATCATGCATTTTTGAATGATTGAATTCTATATAGAGGATAATATGCATACAAAGAGATATGTATGAAATATGGGCATGACATGTACCATAATTAAAAAAAGAAGGTAAATCATATGGTCCTCCTCATACGATATTAAGGAACATGCCTGTAATCCCAAGGATTCAAATAGTCTTTCATTGAAAAGAATTAGCTATGGTTTAGGCATGGCATGCCTCACATAGAAGTGAGTCAAGAGTTATGTGAATCCCAAAAACTTCAATAGCCATGAAGCATAGAGAGGATACATGACTTCAAAATTCCAAGGATGAAGTACAAAGTATACAACTCAACGTAGCCATGGATGGTGTCAACTCATATTCCCTCCAAAACACAAACTATTCTATTTGGCATATATTAGTGATCAATAAAATAACCCCCCCATGGTTTTCCATGAAGAATGAACACCTTATGTTGGCTCTCATAGTCCCTTTTAGAAGACAAGTGAAGAATACCGATGTCTACTTACAACCATTGGTATATTAATGGAAGGAATTATGGGAAGGGATACATGTGTACAATGTATCAAGACCCATTGCAACAGACAAGATTTTTGCATTGTATGACATATGTGCTTACACTATACATGATTATCTAGGCTTAGGATTTTTCCCTGGTAAATTAAATTATTATTGATTTTCTTAGTAACAAAATTTTTTCACATATTAATTTAATTGACTACAATTATTCAGATCTTCATCGTTGCTATCATGTCGTCCTATATACAATAATTTCGCAAGTCTTGTAAAAAAAGGGTATCATGCCATTTAAATGTTTTGCACCTTATATGAAGTCTAGGTGGTCCGAAAACCTACGAAATATAGTGTATGACTGATCCATGGTATTCCTCCTAGAATACCACCCTTACAAAAGAGAAACATCTTCTTTCAATGGTAAACTATAGACAATCCAAAGGCATGCAATATTGACACCAATTGAATTACTTAGAGAATTTGAGAAAGAGAAGGAGAAGGAGTTTGCATAAATTTTTTATTCAAATGGGGAGTCTATGTTTGATGATCCAAAATTCTTCAACACTTATGTTGAGAAATTTCCCATTGGGATGAAAGGAAATATGTCTTTTATGAGCTCCCATATTGAGAGCATCTTAAGATTTCCCACTTACTAGATCCCATGAATAGATTTAAAAATGTTTCATCTTATTTATGGAGTCACATATGATTGAAATAAAGTGACACATTAGATATTAGGAGAGATCTTATTTCTTCAAAAAATAAAGAGAAGCATTGGCCAAGACAAGAAACTAGAGGAGAGGTTGGCCCCTCTTGGCCTTTCAAAGAAGGTGATGTCCCATGGATTTTAAATAAAGACGATATTTTTTTGGAAAATGAAGTTATAATGAGTTTTAGGGTGCCTTATTTATATGGTTCTTCATTATGGCATTGCTTCACTGTTGAAGATCATTTTTCGAGGTTGAAAACACATGACCATTTGAACATTCTAACATTATGCATGTAAAAAACATGATTTTATTATTATTATTATTTTATTTAATGGGATATTTTATAATTAATTTTTGCATAATGTACTATTTATTGTGCAGTGTCATTATCCTCTGCTTGTGTGTGAATGTGTGAACCATGACTTCCCCCAAGAACTATGACGTGCCATATCTAAATTATCTGTATTTTTACATTGGATAAAATCAAAGGAGATTCATATGGCTAGAATTCCAAGGTGGCATAAAGATATAGCTAAGACTAATTTTTATTTTTGAGAAGGATTTTCCGACGAGTTTCATGGACTTGCAGGTTGATCTTCTAATTCACCCAGTTAATGAGGTTGAACTAGTTGAGTTCATTGATTATCATTGGATGTTCTTCTTAGAAAGGTACATAAATAAATTGAAAGGTTTTGTTCCACAAAGCGAAAATCCATTGGGGTATATGGAAAAGGGATATATATTGATATGCATCTTTCTATTATGCCAATGAGTACATCAAGAAGATTGACAACACACCAGGTATGGTGATTTGGGATGAAGAAAGGGATGAAGACAATGTTAATCCAATTTGTCATTGATGGCAACAAGTTGAATGAATGAATACTCTTGATGAAGAAGCTCTCCTTGTGATGATCATGCTACATATGGTTAATGGCATATCGCTGCACTATCTTGATGACATGGTGACATTAATGGCACACATGATAACATGGACAATGAAGGAATTGGAGATCACTTGATGATGAAAGACATAACAAGTGGAGACCTCACTTAAAAAACACTTGGTGATGTATGACAATGAAGAATCTCTTGTTGTCCATCACCTTCTGCACTAATTAATAATCAGTCACGTTTAAAAAAAAAAAAAAAATCACTACATTAGAGGCAGCCTCTCAATATGATTCCTATACCATCTTTTAGAGCATAATTTTTCCTTTCCAATGAGCCCTTATTTTTCCCAAAACTCCAAGTAGTTTGTAAGATATTGAATTTTTCAAGTTGAAAATATATATTTTTGACATTGAGCCGACCTATGCTCAAGGACACAAGTCGGCCCTTTTCCCAAAAGTCACATCCTTTCAAAAATGAAAAACCACTATAAATATAAATTTAAACTCATTTGGTTCAGTCAATAAGTTTCGGTGAAAAAAACACAATATTTGATTCATCTAATACAGAGAGAAAAAAAAAATTGTTCACATCTTGTGAAATTGAAGGGTCACAAGAAAGAGCTCGGACTATGGAAGTAGCTCAGATTCTTCTAAAAAGTTCGGACACACATGAGAAAAGAGATAAGATCTATTCACATTTTGTGAACCTAAATAAAAGGAAGAATAAACTTGTTCTGGGCTTGAAGTCAAAACTACACATGTGAATCCTGTGGAAGATTTCGGACTGCAACCTTGACTATAATTTCGGACTGTGTCCTCTCTGTGATTTCGGACTACAACCTTAGATGTAATTTCAGACTGTGTGTCCTCCCTATGACTCGAATCTGTGACTGTGGCATCAATACTTTCAGACTACGACTTTTACTTTCAGACTGCGACTTTTACAAATCTCAGGTCCATACCTCATACAGTGAAGACACTAATGCATTTTCTGGTGATAAATATTTTTGTGGATTATTGCAATACAAAAACTCAAACTGTGGAGGAAGATAGCTTGGACAGTGAAGACACTACAATATTTGTTAGTGTAACTATGGTAAAAGAATGATCTAGATAGTGCTCAAGTATTAATGCTATGTGGTAAAGAACTATTGGTGATGTGTGGTGTAGAAGAACTATGATAATATCATTTACTGGAGTTAAGGTTAGACTGTAGATTCGGATAAGCCACAGGAGCTCATCACAGTCAGCTCGGACACCTACAGGAGTTTGGAACAGTGATATTTTCTTCTTGGAAAATGAAGACAACATCACTGATGGATTAATTGAAGTGCAGTAATGAAGACTAGTGGACAGTGAAGAATTTTGGAAGTGACTAAACAGTAAAGAATCATGTCAAGGACATTCAAGTAAATACTATTCACATTCTCTATTAAAAGAAGACAAAAGGATTGGTGTCCTAGGGGTTGGTTCCCCTAAACACAAGGTTGGTGCCTTGAAGAAGATAGGGTCAAAGCCCTAGAGGTCGGAGCCTCATTGAGTCCAAGTTGATGCTTGGAAATCATTATACTCATTCATTTGTAAAAGGATCATTATCCTTCCTTTTGTAATAAATTATTCATTTCTCCATTTTTGTGTAGAATCTAACTGGCAATAATTAACAATTGAAAATAAATACTAATTCACCCCCCTCTCAGTATTTCCAACAATTGGTATCAGAGCCAGCTTCTTCAATATCATCCTAACAGCTAGAAGAAAGATTCTTAGGCACAATGAAGAACATGGAAGCAACAAGAAAACTACCTATCTTTGATGGAATGAATTTTGGTTTTTGGAAAAAGAGGATGTCCTGCTATTTAATGTCTCTTGGTCCTGAAGTATGGCACTATGTTCTGGATGGATAAAAAGCTCTCGCCAATCTTCCAACTGATCAAGATGAAAGAAGAGCCTACATTTCTAATGCCAAAGCTTTAAATTCCATCACTAGTGGAATTACCGATTCTGAATTTACGAAAGACATGAACCATGACTCAGCCAAAGAAGTATGGGATAAGTTGGTTTCTCTATATGATGGCAACTCCAAAGTCAAGAAGTAAAAGCTTCAAACCTATAGAAGACAATTCGAGAGTCTGAAAATGGATGATGAAAAAGATATTGCATCATATTTCCTCCGAGTAGCTGAAGTGGTTAAAATATTGAAGAAAGCACCATTGTTCAAAAAATCCTGAGATCGCTTCCTGACAGATTTGACTCCAAATTAAGTGCCATAAAAGAAATGAAGGATCTAGATACTCTCAATATGGATGAACTTCATGGAATTCTCATTGCCTATGAGATGAGGAAAGGGAGTCCAAATTTCAAAGAAACAGCCTTCAAAGCCTTAAGATCTACAAAAGAACGAAAAGGATGGAATTACAACAATGATGAATCTGATACTGAAAACGAATTAGCTCAATTTGTATGAAGACTAAAAAGGGGATCCAAGCTAAAAGGTAAGTACCCACTTATTTGTTTCAATTGTGGAAGAATAGGTCATTATGCTGCAAAATGTCCCCATAAACATGATAGTGATGATGAAAAGGACTCTAAAAGGATGATGTACAAAAAGAAAGGGTTTAACAAGAAGAACTTCTTCTCCAAACAATATGAGTCTGATGAAGATGAATTCGTAGTCATCAAAAAGAAATCAACCAGAAATATGTGTCATCACAAAGAAAGAGATGATGAATTAGATAAGGAAAGTGATTATGTTGGAAGCAAAGAAACATTATTAATGGCATTTACAAATGATGATGAATCAAAACTGGAAGATGAAAGAAACATGGATATTTTTCTGATGAATGCTATTGAATAAAATGAGAATCTATAAAAGAAGATAATTTCTCTCAAAATAGAAAGAGAGGAAGCAAAAAGAAGGGAAGACTTCTTGAACATTAAGCTAAAAGAGAAGGATGATATCTCTGAAAAACGTGAAGCTGAAATAGTATCTCTAAGAAAGGAATTAGAGCAAATCAAAAGGATTTTACAAAGCTCTCTAGCTCTTAACAACATTCTTAATACTCAAAAACCTCAACACGACAAGTCTGGAATTGGTTTCAAAGGAGAATCATCAAGTACAAATAATAATTCCAGAAGTTATGTTGATGTACTCTCTTTCCATCCTAAAGAAGAAAAGTTATCTCATTAGGAACCAAGGCCTCCTGCGTGAAGGCACCACACGATCCCTGCATACTAGAGATTTCAAGCGATCTCATAAGAAATTAGATCAATACCTCGCAGGAAGACACTACTGCTGCGTACGCCATTGCACTTGGGTCATCCCGTCAGCTCAGGTCACTTCCACCCCAGGCAGACCAGCACACAATAAACTGAAGATCCACAAACAAAAAATCCTTGAACTGGATCCTTGAATAGGCTCTGACAACATGAAGTCTATTATCGTTTCAATGAGAAATTACAGTGAATTTTAGTCACCTGCTCTTCATCATAATCCGATGCTTAACACTGATCCATTTCCAGCATCAATCTAACCAGCTCTCCAACACTAATAGGTCGGACTAGCTCTCCAACGCTCCTTCCACGGCCCCAGTCACATAGCGAGTTTCTGTGGCATTCTAGAATGGACAAACATATTAAAAAAAAAAATCACAGCGAGTTTCTGTGGCGTTCTAGAATGGACAAACATAAAAATAAAATAAAATAAAATAAAAAATAAAAAAAATAAAAAATCTCTCTTATTTCCCTCAGCCCAGGAGGGGCCAATGTCCAGGTCCAAGCCCAAACGGGCTCTGATACCAACTTAAGAACTGAGCATACAAGCTATATTTCATGAGGTACAGTCTCAAGATAGAGAAGTTATCTTAGACGCACAATAATTTGGTTGAGAGAATATCTCAACCTCACACCAAACTAGGAACTAACCTATAGAATAGGAACAAACTCTATACATAGAGAGAACCACAACTGAAGAAAAGTAGGAATTACATATTCCAACAATTAAATGGCCGATAGCCAGAGAAATAAGTGTTGCTTTCTATGACCCATCGAATATGGAAATATCATAAATAAATTATTGAATTTGAACGATGCATTTTATTGCAAGTTTATCACGTCATAATTTACATTCACTATACTTTGACATGACATGGAATTATATTTTTAGATGATTACATATTAGCATGATGATATTAAAAAATATGGTTTATTATTTATGAATTAATTAATGAATGATTGTGATGAAGTTTGTTATTTTTTATTTGATGTAGTAATGTTGGTCTTGTGGATGAACCAAATTAGATAGTTTAGAAAGTCTATTAAAAATTAATGACATGATTTACTAAAAAAAAAACATTTAGAATATGGATCAAAAAAGTATGGAATCAATAGATATTATTTTTTATTTGATAATTATGAAATCAATAGATATTATTTGTTATTTGATAATTATATAAAGTACATGTGAAAAATAGTAATACAAATCCAAGGTAAAAGATGTATAAGAACAAAAATAATATGCAAGTATTTTTCATTTATGACCATAACATAAAATTTGAGTTAAACCAGTTACTCCTGATCTAAAGTGATTTAATTATGAATTATAATTAATTATAAATACAATGATTAATTTTATGTTTTTTAATTTATTTTTACCAAGTCAATATGTTAAAAATGACAACATCTCTACCATATTAGAATCAAAATGTTTACATAGGAGTTAATTTTATCTATCAACCTCAAAAGTAAAGAATTTTTTTAATAAAAAGTGAATTGGGTGAGGAAAATTTTTGGATAAAATATAATATTACAATATTATATGTTACCTAATATTTATTACCACCTTCACTTAGTAAAAAGTGTGCAAGGGTGGAGGGAAATACTAACTAAAATGTAATATTATTACATTTTACCTAATATTTCTTGTCAAACCTTAAGCTAAATATTATATTTTACTCAATATTTCACCACTCGTTCTAATTTTATAGTTCAGTTTGTTTACTTTCAACTTCAAATATAAAGAAAAATTATTATATGATGATGATGATGATGATGGTTAACGTCCACTGAAACCAATCTTTGGTCTATCGGACCTAAAGAAAATAGTTATTTAATTTGATTCAAGATTTCATTCCTATGCTCAAAAAGCTTGGAGAGAAGCCTCCCGAGCTCACTATAATTTTGACATCGTAAAAGGCTAGGAAGGTCAGTGTAATAAGTGGACGAGTTGAGGGAAAATATTGGGTAAAATGTAATATTATAATATTATATTTTACCCAGCATAACCTAGTAAAAAATAGATGGAAGTAGGAAAAAATATTAGATAAAATGTAATAATTACATTTTCCTAATATTTCTCCACCCGAGGGTGAAAATATCAATACTTTATTTTTACATTTACATGCTACATGAATTCAATGCCATCATTTTCTACAACTAATTATGTATCTAAATATAATATCAAACTAAGATGGGTCTAGGCTAGTTCAATTTCCCCTTGAAATAAGTTATATTCCACATGAATACAATGTGTCAATACCATGAATTCTTAAAACTATGGGTATATATATATATATAATGTATGGTTAGGTGACAACATTTCCCTCACTCTCATGTATTGGGTTATAGAGGGCCTCTCCGCTCAAAATACATTAATCTAATGCTTTTAATTATTTTCATTTCTACTATCAAGACGTAGTTTAACTAATCAATGAAACAAATTCTTTAAGCATTTTTTATGGTTAATTTTAACTGGTGGAGATTTTTAAAAACTTGACTTTAAATTGTTTAATTTGTAGTTTTTAAGTGCCCATAAATTTTGTCCGTGAAGCGGGGGCAAATGGTGAAAGCACTTGACTTTCAGCAGATCCACCCACGATACACCTGTTGTGTCTTGGCTAGAAGAGTAGCCTAGATTTATAGTGGCAGCCAGTTGAATTTGAACTCAGGCCTTGCTCAGGAACTCTCACCAGTGACCAATTGTCCTAGATCTAAAAAGAAAAGTGCCCATAAATTTTTCAATACTAAATTCATTTATACATTCAAAAATGTATTTTAAACAACAACAACAAAAAAACACAATCTTATTTGAAATTGTCAAATTCTTATAAAAAAAAATACCATTTTATAAATCGCCGTACTACCACCCTTAACCTCATTTTAAAATTGGCAAGACGACTAAAACTTCCTCTCGAAGTTATTTGCGTTGAGTAAAGAGCGCTGGTTCAAATCTGTGGCGAAGAAAAAAAATGCATTCACATCCACATACCGTCGGGTTGTTGTTGAAAAGCTACCATCCACATTCACATAGACAAAATTCAAAAGCCGACAATTTATCATTTATGGTCAATAGCGATATAAATATGCCTCTTCTGCGCCACAAATTTTGCCTCCCATCCCTGCTTTCTCTAGGGGCTGTACTAAATCAGTGGTAGTAGCAGCAGCCAGTCCATCCAGCCCGGACTACACCAGCGGTTAACTAGAGCACTTTTAGTTCCGATCACTGCCGAAATTAGCGCTGATGTCTTCTATCATGTGAAGAAATAGAATTTATTGGTTGCAGCAATTTCCAAGGGCTTGTATAAATGCTAGTAAAACGGTAGATGCTTCCCTGGCGTAGTAAAAATTTTAATGCGAACAATTAGTTTGACATTTTGAATGGATTTAGAACTCCTAATAACCCCTAGATCCCATAATTGTGAACAATTAGTTTAACATGTTCAATGGATTTAGAGGTCCTAATAATGCATAGATCCCATAATTTAAATTTTGTTTTCTCTGAATTTTTCCATCCAGCGAGTAAATCCAAACATTTTTGGCTATATTATAGAGTTTTGTAAGTAACATAGTTTAGGAAAATCTAGATTTAAAGAAAGAATTTATTTTTCAAATGTTTTTGTTTTTAAATTATGCTAAATGTGCAGTATGCTAGTAGTTTCCGTAAAAGTTCAGAATTTTCAGGCGGCTATTATAATATCAAGAATATATTCAGTCATATTCAAATCAAATATACTAATGTGTGACTACTTCCTTATTCAACTTAGAGTTGAATTGACACTTGGTTTTTTTAAAATAAAAATAAATATTCTAAATATAAAAGTACCACAAAAAATATAATAAAGAATAAAAATGAATATATATATTTGGTTTGTTTTAATGAAAAGTATTATAAAACAATTGGTTTATTGTCCATATTCCAATCCTATAGCACATCTAAAAATATTTCCCTCCCAATCTGAACCATAAAGAAAAAATTTCCTAAACCCAATTTTAGATATAAAACAAATATAAATAAATAAAAAATGCATTATATTTAAACTTTTGATGTTAAAATGTATAATTATTTAATTATTGATGTCCATTAAGTTATTTAATATCAACTCCATATATGTCTATTCTATCGAAAGAGAAAAAAAATAAAAAATAAAAAAAATGTAATATTTACCATAATAAAATATTTCAATCCACACATAAAAGTAATTGAAAGTTAAAAAATTCAAATTCATGAAACTCCACATATAAAATTAATATGTCACATTTAAAATACGAATATTAATTTAAAAAATAGTGTAAATGATCAATAAAAATATATTGATAATTAGAAAAAAACATATATTGATAATTAGAAAAAAACATAAGCTATTTCATTGCTCATGTTAATTAAAAGATGTTATTATCTATGTATATATTATGCATAGTTAAATATATATATATATATATATGTATAAATTATCAGAAGAAAATCTCATTATTCTACATTTTAGTTTTTATTTCAATATATTTTTGGTTAATTGTGTCTGCAATTGTAAGTTTAAATTATGTAGTTTACAAAATCCAACTATGCAAGGGGATTTTTATGTGGTTGAGTCCATTTATATACATTCAAAAATGCAAATTAAACAATAAAAAAAAATGACATTGTCAAATCTCTCGAGGTGTAATTGTTTTTCAAGCTTTATATTCTAAAAGTGGTTTATACCTTAAGAGATTTGATCCCTATGGAGGCTTACTAGATTCTTGGTTAAGATGGATCTATTCCAATAACTTAGCACGACTCTAATATCTACCAAGGAGGAGAGACATGTCCCTTTAGAGTAATTGGCCAGAAAGAAAACATGTTCCTTTAAGATAATTGACCATAAATAAATAGAAAAACAAACCATTTTTCCAACCATTCAAATTACACCAAAATCCTATTAAATTAAATTGAAATTAAATTTGAAAAAAAAATATTATCAACTCTATTATATCAAACTAATCACAAACCATAAACTTGTATTGTTTTATTATATCTATTTAACAAATATATATATATATATGAATTTACATTTTTAGAAATTTTATTAAAATTTATTTATTAATATATTTAATTAAATACGTAGATTGTATAGTTTGTATAATATTATTAATTATGTAATTGATTATATTACTTTAATCATCTCAATTTAATATTTATATTTTAAAAATCACAATTTATATTTATATAATAAATATAATAAAATCAATGAAAAGATCCTCATACCTAAATTCGGTAATCTTCTTAAAACCACAACATCACATTTCATAAAAATGTTAAAAGTAAAATTTCAACCTCCCTTCATATAATGTTGAGGATTTGCAAAAATATAAAGATGGTGTAAGAATATAAAAATAAGGAATTGTACCATAACTTAACATTTAAACAAGTTGCATAAATAGTTACCTTTACCATATGTTTTCGAAAAGCAACACTAACACTAAGTCATTAGCCTTTTGTGGTTGCGAAAACCATTAAAATGTTTTAAAATATTAAAATTAGTATCTATATATATAAATTAATGTATAATTTTTTTTGGGTTGAAATGTTATATTGTCTGTAGTTTTTCGTTGTTTTTTTCTACCCATGGTAAGGGATTAAGTTTGCAATTTAATCTAGGTTAGTATATTAAGGTTTTGGATGATGTGTAATATTAAAATTTTGTTTTCGAACAATAAATTGAATATATTAAAAAAGATAGAAGTGTGGTTTTTAAGTTATAAATTAGTTTTTTTTAAAAGATAGATGTGGTTTTTTTGGTTTAAAGTTTTTAAGGTAAATCTTTATGTTTTGCTTAAGAATTTGTAGTTAATGTTTGACTTATATAGTTTTAAATTTACATTGTGATAAGTCTTAGTTTTTAAGACAATCCATAATTATATGTTAGAGATATAGTAAGCTATTTATTCTAAGAAACAATGAAAATTAAATGATGTTGAAAAAAGCTAAAATTGTAATGATGATTCTTTCACAAAATAAGAGGCCTCTATAGAAAGAAGGGATGTATACTTGGCATTTACAAGTATGCATTCAAATCACAATACATGGTCATGTTTATTGACCTGGGATCATCTTTTCAAATGACTCCTCACAGGGAATAGCTTTGTGAATATGAAAATTAAGATGAAGGTAATATCTTCTTAGGAGATCATTGAAAGCCAAAATTTCATCACCAAAGGTATGTACTATGTCTTATTTATATATGATTTCTCCATTTACCCTATTGATTTGGGTTGTTTGAGGAATGAAACTAAATGTTGACAATAGAAATGTCACAAATGCATAGAAGAAATAAAGTAGAGGAAAAACAAATAATATGAAAAATGTTAAATTATTTTATTAAATGGTAAAACTTAGGTCAATAGACTACATCATTGGAAACTTTATGGCTTTTACAATGGTAAAGCTTAGTATTTATATTATTTACGGATGCCTTTTCACCTAGATTCATGCAATTTTGTTCTTAACTTAATGGATTTTACAATGGTAAAGCCCTGTATTTATATTATTTATGGATGCTTTTTCACCTAGATTCATGTAGTTTTGTTCTATTTCAAATATCATGGGTAAATATAATGAGTTACAAAAAAAATATGAGTAAATATGTTGATTCACTAGCATCCAGTTAGATTAATCCTCCCTCGTAAGGAAGCACTGGTCTTCATTAGATCAATTTGCCTCATTAGATGGAGAATATTTTGTTGAATTTGGATTCTGGTGAGCCATTTTCCTTGGTGAAGAAGCTACGCTACTTTGAAAACCTAGTAGATTTGTATGATATTCTAATGGACATCCTTCAACTTGGCTTCCATGATTCGATCCATGGTAGCATGAAAACTATATGGAACCCAATTTTGGTCAGATCGTTGTTTGTACTTGGCATTGGATTTTTATAGAGCATTATGGATATGTTATTGTAGGTGTTTGATTCCTTCCACAATTTTGATTGTTGAATCTACTTCAACCTTAGCATGGGAGGACTTTGATAGTGAAGATGCAATCAGAAGAGTAACATCCATGGGATTTTTTGGTTGAAAGCTCGAACATGTTTGAAAATAGTTATGGCTAACAGAGTTGTGAAGAAATTTATTATAGCCATGTTGGGCATATGGAAGGTTGTGATCCCATGTATGTGGATGTTTGACCTGGAAGTGTAGATGTTTCCTTGTAGATGAGGTGAATATTTCTCTAGACCCTTCTACAAGATTTTCCACCTATCTATGTCCTATAGAGAGCTCATGTTGAAGTTGTGGTGGTTGAAGTAACTTTTTTTTTCTCCTTCTACTAGGACCATGAAGAGGACAAAATTACAATCATTATAAACTAGTTTTTGGCATTGTTTTAAATTATAAGATTAATGAACTCCTCATAGTTGGAACTACCTCTAGCATCTTATAGAGCTCATCCCCCAGAGAAATAATGATGCTATGGGGCTGAGACTCATAAACAACATAATGTTTTCATATATAATGTTTTCCTAGAAGAACATCACAAACTTAAAGTGGGGTTACATCACACAATACCACAACTTTGAAGGGATTGATTCTGTAGGAAAGGAAACATTGCTAGATGAAACTGAAGTATCATCCATAGCTCAACTAACCAATGGTGTATGGATAGGATTGTGTCACTATCAAAAACTTTAATCTCTTGATGACCTCAGTTGAAATCATGTCATTCTAGATCCCATTATCAATACTGAAATGTAGTGGGATCCCCTTTACCACATTTATGAATAGAAAAGACAGTCCCCCTCCTTAGGCTCCTCTAACTCTTTTGGTTGGATCTCTGTAGTTGCAATGGTAGAATTGGGTTTCACATTGATGATCAATGTTTCTTTATCCTATTTTGAATCAAAATTTAAGCTAGAGTCGACTTTTTGTCTTTAAGCTCACCCAACAATGATATTTTTAAGCGACATTTACTAGTGTTGTGCTAGGGGCTTTTGTGGAACTCACATCATTTTTATGTGTCCTTCTTCGACTTCCCATTACCCTTATTTTCCTATGGCATGGACTAGTTATATTAAGTTTGAATCTCCTTGATTTATCCTTTGTTCTCTAAGTTAGGGCCTCCTTTTCTTTGTTTTTGTTCTATTGGATTTGCACACCCAAACTCTTGCTTATTCCTTTGCTTCAATTTTTTCTCTAGTTTCATAACATATTGATAAGTACCCCTTAGTGAGGATATTTTCAAAAAATACATATCCATTTGGATTCGCCTATGTAGACCACTATGGTGCTTCAAAACAAGGTGTTGCCTAGAGTCTTTGATACCTATATTTGAGCATAAGGTGTGGGAATTATGTGTGTACTTAGACACTCTCTCGTCTCTCTTGTGTAAGAAAATTATCCATCTCTTGTATCGGTGATCATAGTTCCATACAAGGTCGTTTTTCTTGAGGGCATCAACAAAAGAGGCCCAAGTTGGTCTTGCATTGAATATCTTATAATTGTCTTATATATGTCTATCTAGTAACCTTCCCACCAATTTGACACAGGGAAGGGCTTTCAGGAGTGTGAAGTTGATCTTCTCATTTTCAAAAATATTTTCAATAGAGTAATATCCTTCTAACAGATATAACCATTTCTCCAAAGCATCTGCATCTATTTGTCCTTTGAATAAATGAGTATCAAACCTAACAGTACCTTTAAGGGTGATGTACCTCCAAAATTTTCTCTTGTTGAAGGTTCCTTGGCCATTGTTGATAGTCATCAATGGATCTTGGTGAAATTGTGCATCATCCCATTCCTCTATCTCATGAGTGCTTCCTCAAGCAACAACTTGATCGGATCTCCTGCTCTATTATTTCTCTTTTCTTCTATCATGGGAGGTTGCTTAGGCTGGTGAGAGTAGTTGTATTAAAGAAAAAATATCTTGAGATTCAAATATATATAACCTAACCTCATTAGGGACACATAAATGACAAAGATAAGACTGTTCTGATACCACTAATTTAGGTTTTCTGAGGAATGAGACTAAATATTGGCAAAATAAAATGTCACAAATGCATAAAAATTAATGTAGAGGAAAAAATAATAGGAAAAAAAGATTAATTATTTTATTAAATGGTAAAATTATCATAATACCATGGATTTTACAATGGCGAAGGTCTAGATTTGTATTATTTATGAGTTCATTTTCACCTAGACTCGTGTACTTTCATTATATTTCAAATATCATGGATAAATACCATGGGTTACAAAAATTCATTGGTGAATACCATAAATCACTATGGTAAAAACTAATGAATGGTTGTATGTGGTAAAAACTATTTGTGTGATTAATGTTTTATTTTGTTTTCTTCCACCTTCCAAATACCATGGGTGGATATTACGGTTTACCTAAATCATAACCTTCTAAACCATAAATAGAAGAAAACAATTATTAACCATGGTGATTCACTGACATCCACTTGGATCATCCATATACTAATGATACTCCAAGGAAAGACATAAGACAAATCCCCTCATTCCCCTCCATGGGAAGCAGGTGAGGAGACAAAACATGTGAAATAGTGTGGAATGAGACACCAATACAACTATTTCATTCAATGTATGTTATGAATACAAATTTAATTTCATGCACACTTCGGTTCATCTCCACATATACTTGGATGAAATTTGAATTAAAAAATCCTCCTATATAAAAAAAATACATGTCCAATTTGATCGAGTTAGCTTTAGTAGGATCTGAGTATAATTTGAAAAAATTGTAATGTTGACCACTTTTATTTTTCATAAGGAGTTCTCTATGTGAGCTAGATATTTCCAAAATATAAAAAAAAAACTATGTTTCTATTTTTAAAAATATAATAGCTACATATTTTAGTGTTTGTAACAAGCTTCCCAACAAGTCCTCTTTTTCCTTACATCTCTTAGGGTTCAAATTTCATAGTCATGATTACATTTATTGTCTTCTATTGTGAATTAGACCAAAGGGAAATTTGGTCTTAGCTATGATGTATGATTGTATGAGAACTTTTCAATGATATATCATATGCTTAGTTTTGACAACCAACTATAAGAAACAACTTTTGCTCTATTAGGACTAGTTTCATGGTAGAAGTTGGGTGGTGGATTTTCACAGTTTAAAAAGTGTCGTTATTCGGAATTTGAACATAAATTTAGAGGTTATACATTGTAGCTTTTGAATAATAAAGGCTCCAATACGTTTTTTAAATATGTGAAGGAAATTTGGGCTTTAAGACATTAAAACCATAGATGAATGGAAGCATTTAATTTTTTTCCTCTTGGTGTTTTATCCTTTGTAGTGGTCATCCCTAGATCAATTTTATCTTTTAAAGATCCCAGTTATCATAAATGTACATTTCCAGGTTGATATTTCACTAGATATGAGCATATATTAAAAAAATCCAATATTTACCTCTTTCATCGATCTAGATAGACACCATGTGAACCAATAATTACACAAATTATAAAACTATGTATCTTATAGTTTTATAAAATAAAATAAATGTCCCATGTAGTGCTCAAGGCACGCTTTCCAATGACCCTTCATTTTCCTAGTTTTAAGTTAATATGCCTAACTCATATGCTTAGCTTTTACCTTGTATATTGAGAATACCATTCAGGAATTGGAGTTGGCAGAAATTATACATTCCATGAAGATGTGGAGGCATTACCTCATGGGAAAGAGGTTTGAATTAAGAAATGACCATGGTGGGTTAAATCTTTGGTTTGGACATCTACATTTAAATTCCACACAAATCATATGGCTATAGTTTTTGGTTGATTATGACTTTTAAATTAAGAACATAAAGGGTAAGAAAAATATGGTGGTTGATGCACTTAGCATGAGGGTGCATGTCTACATCCATAAACATTGTAACTATGATTTGAAAATTAGAATTTTAGAGGCTAGAAATTCATATCGAAAATACATGGAAATAAAAAGAAACTTACAACATGGTGAAGTACATCCCAAATATAGGGATTATGAAATGGAAGAAAATGGAGTTCTTTTGTATAAAGGTGGGATTTATGTGCCAAATTCCTAGGGGGTGGAAAAATTTGTATTGAGTGAGATGCATATAGTAGATTATGTAGGGAACCCATGGTATCAAAAGATAATATCAACAGTTAGAAAAAAATACTTTTGGCTAGAAAAGTGGTTGATTATATAACGCGGTGCTTGGAATTCTAAAAGGTTAAAATTGAGCATGGGAATCCAACGGGGTTGCTACAACTAATACCATTTCTTCAGTGGAAATTGAAAATTATTTCCATTGATTTAATTATAAATCTACCCAAAACAGTGAAGCAACATGATTCCATCATGGTTGTGGTGGATAAACTCACCAAGGCTACCCAATTCATTCCTATGAATTCAATACATAAGGATACTAATTTTGTTGATATTTACAAGACTGAAAGCGAGGCTCCATGATGTGCTTAAGGAAATTATTTCAGAAAAAGATCCCAAGTTTACGTCCAATTTTTTGATAGCTTTAATTAAAGGATTTGGGGTTGATTTAGATTTTAGTGGGGCTTACCATCTAAAATCAGATGGACATAAGGAAAGAGTTAATTAGGTCATCAAGGACATGTTGATGATGTATTTGATGGAAAACCCATTGAAATTGGAAGAATATTTGCAGCAAGTGGAGTTTTCTTATAATAATGGGTACCAAGCATCTTTGAAGATAAGCCTATTTCAATCCTTATATTCCAAAAGTGTAATACACCAGTAAGTTGGGGTAGTCCAAATTATAGGGCTATTGTTGGCTTAGATTTACTTAGGGAAATGGAAGAGTAGGTATAAAATACTAAAAAACAAATTGAAGGTTTCCCATGACATACAAAAAATTTATGCATGTAGGAACAAGTAAAATAGGGAATTCAAAATTGGTGACCATGTCTTCTCGAGGGTGAAGGAAAGGAAAAGCTCCTTGAAATTAGGGAATTGTGCAAATTTAAAAGCAATATATTGTGGATAATTTGAGATTATAGAAAGGATCAGTTCAGTTGCAGGTAGGATTGCTTTACTACCATCCATGTGCATTCATATTGTCTTTCATGTTTCATTTTTTTAAAGGTATGTTACTCATGATAACCATGTAATTGATTGAAATGTGATTCAGACGGAGCCCTGATGGAGACTTTCAAGTCCAACTAGTATGAATCTTTGACAAGAAACTCAAGGTGCTACAGAATTGAGTGGTCACCTTGGTAAAGGTGCAATGGATCCAATCCAGTCCTAAAGCTTCTACATGGGAGCATGAGGATGTGATGAGGGAGGAACACCCTCATCTTTTCAAATGAGCTATTGTATATATGTGTATATATGTATCGTTGAGGACAATGCCTAAATAAGGGGGAGGGGAATGTGACACCCTTATTCGACCCCTGGAATGTAAATAACATGTATATGTGGAACTAGGATAGTGAGTCGAAGACTTATTTTGAGGGTCATGATGCCAATGTGTATGTTTGTATAATGTGTAATGGGGTTTTTGTGCCAGTATGCAAATGTTTTATATTTTCAGGCTAGAATTTATGGCAATGTAATTATGTAACACATGTATACTAATAAAATAAATGACTATAGACTAAAAAGACGTAAATGATTATGGGGGGCTAAGAATCCATGAATGATTAAAAAGGGGATTTTATGACTTAATGATCATAAAACATTCCCATGCATATAACCAAAGTCTATTAAGGGCTTGGGTGAATGCCAAGTGGAAAAAACATAGACATGTGTAAAAAAGAAAGAATGTTTTGGCACAGTGAAGGATACACAGGGGATTCATGTGCTATGGAGGAGTAAAAATGAATCTTGTGAATGATTATAGAAATATGGAAATGGAAGCATGGGCCCGTTGGGGAATTAGAGGCCTAGAAGGGTCCTTAGAAGGCCTGTGAGAGCAATGGAACTACTAGAAGCCACATGACTACTGGTTGGAGGCTTTCTGGTCGAGGATCAATATTTTAGCTAAAAATTCAAAGTGCTCAGAAATTCTTCATACTAGGACAAAAGCATAGATCTTGTCTTCAGGATTCCAATGCAACTCATTTCATAAAAATCTAAGTTCGTGTGAATAAGTTATGGCATGTTGTTCACTTTCCAAAACAAGGAAAAAAAATAGGCAAAACAGGTACAGGGATGATGTGGCAGCCCAGTCAGCAAAAGGGAATCTTCAGGAATATTCTCCAGGTTTCTGCCAATGAGGTTGTGACAAGTGGCATTTTCGAATTCGCCCATTTAATCTATGTAGAGGTAAATTTTCTAATATTTCTCAGGTGGAATTGTATTTTATTATTATTATTTTAATTATGATATATATATATATATTATATTAAATTATATATATATATATATTTATTTATTTATTTATTAATTAATTAGAATTAAATTTAAATTCAATACAATTAAGGGTTAATACTTTGGTGGGTAATTCAAATACCAACGTGGAAATCCGCATATCCAAAGGCTTAATTACGTTGAATTAAAAAATAGCCAAAGTCTGTTATCATGTCAATGCAAAAGGTCACGTATTAAAAGGGTTAATACCTTCATGGGTAATTCAAATACCTACGTGGAAATCCGCATATCCAAAGGCTTAACATATGGTACGTTGAATTAAAAAATAGCCAAAGTCTGTTAATATGTAAAGGGTCACGTATTAAAAGGGGTAAACGAGTATTAAGGGGGCGGGGTCAAGTTTAAAAACCTTGACCTCGGCACCACAATCAAATGCCTTCACCGCTGAGCCACAATTCCAAACTTGAAACCTAGTGGAGCGTGGAGTGGGCTAGCCCCTTTCGCCATATGACCTTCACAATAAGACCATGAGGCAGCGCCTTAATTAAAGAGTGCCATTAGTGCCTTAATCCTATTTTTTATTTAATTAAACTTCAGTTAAGTTGAGTTTAATCTGGTGGAAATTCTGGAGGCACCTCTAAATCTGGCGGAGGTTCTAATTTTAGCGGGGTTAACAGGCAGTTAGCCAAATTTGGAGGCATTTTTTAGGGAAAAACTTGAATGAGGCATAATGTTTGCCCAGAAACTCCAAATTCAACTCAGTCAGAACCAAAATAGGGGTATTGAGGGTATTTTGGAGCCATTGAAGCAGTTTGTAGAGGCAGAAAAGGTAATCTACAGGTGTTTTTGTGCATTTGAATATTTTTGAAGGCTAGGGCCACTAGGTGTTGGAGGCATTGCCAGAGCATCCATAATCCAAATTGAGCAAAAAAACAGTCATTTCTGGTAGATTTTGATGTTCTAAACTCATTGAAATAGGTTCCAATAAAATTTGAAGCTTATAACATCAATTTGAGCACACTTGAAGCTAATACAAAGGCCCACACTACGAAGTTGGACCAAGGAGATGTAGCCCAGGGGGGGTGAACTCATTCAACACAAATTTTTTGTATTGAGCTCTTTTATGTGTGCTTGTTGTGTTTATATTTTCTGTTGTTCAGTCATTTAAATTTTTTTTTTTTTAAGTTTATGACAAACACTAAATTTTACCAAGTAAATTGAATTGACAATCACATGCTCATTGACAAACTCTTGATGAATAAAAAAACCAAAGAAAAGAGAATTTTATATCTGGAAATGATACTAGCATAACATTAACTAGCAATCATTTCATATCAAAGTGATTGGTTTCCTTCACCTCAAATTCACAATTTGGTTGAAGATAATTCCATAACTCTTTCCTTACAATTGGTATAACTCTTTCCTTACAATTGGTATGAATTTTTTAATGAACTTTTAGTTACCTACCTTGTATACATTGGAAACTACTTCTCTAGCCTCTTCATTTGATAGGATATTAATCCAAGTTCTTTTACTAAACAATGATAATAAGTTGTTTTCTAATAAATACTTGGCTAACCCATAATTATAGAAGGTTTGTATCTCCATATTTGCATATACACTTTTAGTATTCATGTCAAACAATTAGGCACATATTTTATGTAAATTTATTAATGTGTTGTTGTAATATATATACAACTTATATGGTTTCAGGTGGAGATTCCTTTAGAGGATGAAAGGATGAAACTAGATACAGAGAAAGAGAGAAACATGAGATTTGAAGACGTAAACAAATTTCAAGTTAGGAAGGAAAAAACACCAAAATGGCGCCACTAAGTTGTATGTATGTGCTTTATGATTATGATATAATATTGAAAATTGTGTATTTAATTTTATAAAGAGTTTAATTTATAGTTCTAATCGTTACTTAATGTATTCTATTTTCTATTTCAGAGAAGCTTAGATACAACAATTACATCATTTATAAAAACTATAATAAAAAAAAGACAATGCTTAGATATGGATTGCATGTATTTGATATAGTGAGAAGAAATTTCTAGGAATAGTAGTCGTTATAGGTCTAAGCATATTATCCATGGTAATATTTATCATAAAATTTTCAAATAAATTTATAATATAATTAAATATGTTATATTAATTTTTCATTGCACCTATTTTTAAGCATGTTATCCATGGTAATATTTATCATAAAATTTTCAAATAAATTTATAATGTAATTAAATATGTTATATTAATTTTTCATTGCACCTATTTTTCTATAACATGCATATAAATGTTTGAATTCATAACATAGAGATAAAGATAAATATGATGAATATTTGTTTCATCAACAAAAAAAAAAATAGACAAAATGCATTCAATTATGATGATATACAAGTTACTAATAAACAATAAAATTTTAGAATTTTGTGGTGGTACAATTGTCCATAATGAATTTTTTGACATACTCATAAAGGAGAGGAAAAAATAATACCACAAAAATTAGCCATGTATATGCAGTGGTGGTAAGTAGGAATCACTACAACATTTGAATAAATGATATCCAATTTTATTAGTTAGTGATAAATGGGCCCTTCATGGATCCTTCAAAACTATTAGGAAGATCATAAGCTATATTAGGTTAAATATGTTTGTACTCATTTTCTATATAATCATTAATATTTTTAGTCTTTCACGTTTTGTATTTCGTTATGTATTATATAGGTGACTTTACTTCTACTTTTTTTTTTCATTTTGAACAAGTTTAGTAGAAGTATCACAATTATTTCTATTAAGATAAAAATTATAAAAGAGACTATATAAAATTAACAATTCTATATTTAAAAAAATATTGAAATTTTTTATATTTGCGGAATTTTGAGGTCTAAATGAGTATTTTAAGGAAAATAACAAAATGATAGTTAAATTAATAAAATATTAGTTATGAAATTTTAAAGGAAAATAAAAAATGCAACTTTCTTTTATTATTTTTTGGCTTATATCCTTATAGGTTTACTAAAATGTAAGTGGAGGCACCCATTTGATGAGGAATTAGGTTCCATATCCAATTCATACCCACTATGTATAATTTTGAGTAGACCACCCCGAAAAAATATAAATACCTGTAAAGATGTATCATCCTTATCTAACATGTGTCTGCACTTGATATTTGAGTAAACATATAAGGAAATAAGCCAAAAATACAATTAAAAAAATAGTTTTCTTTTTTTCCCTCAAAAAATAGTCACCCCTTGGGATAGCATCATCATATTAACTCTTATTGGTTTTTTCAAAGTTGATTTTGTTGGTGCAATTATTTTTTGTGTGTCCATTTTTTAACTCAAAATTCCCCTAATGCAAAGGTCCAAAAAAAAGAGCTTCAAGAGTGGACCTTGAGACACAATATAAAAAAAAAACAAAGTGGTAATAAATAGTATATGCTTGAACTTATTATTTTTACACTTGCAATTGTTTGATATGTTTTTATATTTCTCTAATATAATCTCGTGGTACCATTGGAAATTGTTAACATTAACCATTCTGATATTTTCTTATGTAAGGGTATGAATGGATACAGTTAAATTAACTATTGGACATTCTTTAAGTCAATCTAGAAGGTCTAAAATTAGAGGATGCTTTATAAATTTATCAATATAATCTCTTTTTTATGATAATATACTGAATATATTAATCTGTGTGATTATTAAATATAGTTGCAACAACCTTTTTATTTCACCCCAATATTTGTAAACATGATTGTATAGTGCCAACATGGGAGCCATATATGGTTGAGACACTAGGATTGTAAGAACATTAAATTAAAATTTTGGTGATGGCTAACTGAAGGAAGGGACAAATTACAGATCCATTGTCTAACGAGGAAATAACTTGTGTGCCTTGAGAATCCATGAACCAACCTTAATTAAATTTATGAAGTTGTTGTAGACTAATCAAGCCACCTCCCTGACAGGATTTAGTGAGACAATATTGGGGAAATGGAGGCATAGGATAGTTGTTGTACAGATAAATCGTTCTTGCGGACAAGACAGATCTCCCTAGTATCCTACGAATAACTAGCAACAAATAGAAAAATGTAAACTACTTTCTCTAGATTATATTTGATCTAGAATTATCTATAATGAAGGATTTAGGACTTACCTGTAGTCCAGCGCTGATCGTAGTCTTCTTTCCTGTCGCTTTGAATAAGTCTCCTTCTGGGATCTGCAATCAAAGACATGAAAGAATCAGAAGCACCTGCATAATAAAGATTAATTCATAAACCATAAATCTATCTTGATGATCAAGGAATTCAATAAATAAGCCATTTAAATAAACAACTCATTAAGAAAACGGGATCCATTTGTATTATCTTTAATGAAAAAATTAGCCTTACAACCGTGTTCGCCTTGATGTCGTACAGGTCCTTCCAGGGTCCAAAACAAGCGTTTCCTCTACTTTGATAAGCCTTTGCACTCTCTCGACTAACATATACATGAGTGTGTAATCATTCCCATATGATGATCAGTTAAGAGAGTCTGAGTTTCTCCAGCAATTCTCCTCAAAAAATCTCAAAGCCTAACTGCCCTTTGTTATAGCATCATTTCTCACCTTCATATGATTCATGATTGCTTTTATGGCTTTGGGCACCCATTCCTACAGACTTGGAAAAATTCACTTAAAAACAGTGTAAAAATCCCCATACGCGACTATGCCCGTACTTTTCCGCTTGTATACGCGAGTCTAGCTGCACTTTTCCGCGTATGCCATTAAAATTATGAAAAAAATATATAAAAAATCCCTATTTTCAGGCTGGGTTGATGGTTACTCAGGTAGTTCAACCACCCCAGCACGTGGCCAACTGTTTCCAACTATTGAAACTACTTGGAGGGAGTATAAAAACCCCTCATGTGTATGGCCTAAGGGAGAGAGAATTTATCGATATTATACTCTGTTGGTATTCCCTATCCAAGTCTGATTCCCCGTGCCTCCTGCACTTTCCCAGTTCATTACAGGAAACCCTTGTTTCCTTGAGATGCTCATCTCCCTATATGTCATCTCGTATGCACCAGTTTGGAAGGAGTCTTAGCGAGGCAAGGGCGGGATGGATCCGGACGACGGTCTACTCAAAGATTGTAGAAGGATTCAGGTGATCTCTCCACTCGTTATTTGTACATGCTATTTATAATACAGAAGTACCATCTGAAATATACGTGTTAGTGTCTGCTTACATATATGAGAAAATTGTTATTTAAGCATTCATTATGATTTATTTAATGTTTCTTATCGATTTCACTAACATTTAGAGTAGATATATGTTGTACAACCAGTTCTTCGTGCTTGTTTCTTCTTGTCTTTCAGGTTAAGAAGGAAGGACGGTTGCTGGGGGTTTGGACCCCGCGGGATCTGCTTCAACCGTAGGACCTACAGGTAACTTCCTCGATCTACTCTATTTAGTTTTTTATGAACATGTATGGTTGTGTGAGTCCTTCTTAAGTAGTATGCCCCTGCTCTGTGGAGGTTGTAACCCAACGAACCTCTAGGGTGATATTCCCCGAAACACCCTTGAGGCTGAATTATGGCCTTAATTTATAGTAAAATGGAAGAGGTTGCAGCTCCAAATAAGAGGGGATATAATCCTCTTTCAAAGGAATTAAGTTCCACATACCAAGGGGTAGGCTCCTTTAATGGAGGGATGAATGTACATGAAAGGAGCGAACTTTCCACCGAATAATTGCTTCCAGAAGCTTCCAAATTCAACTAGTTAGGCTTCCAAATTTTACTTATGTCTTCATTTTACCTTTTACAGGGATCCACATCTTTAATGAAGAAAAAATGCGACCGGTTCTGCATGTTCTATAAGAAACAGATGCGGCACCATAGGTAATACTAAGAGAAAGTGTGGTACAAGTATTTTTATGACTTTTATAAGCTTTTCTCTCAATTTCAAGGCTTGGTTTTAGGAATTTGATATTTGTAGACTTCTAAGGGAGTAATATATGAGTAATGATGAACCCATACAGACAGTAAAACGTCATGGTGACAATTTTTAGTGTAACAATAGTGCTCATCCCCATCGCCTAGGAAAATTAAGGAGAGGAAGTGACCTCTCAAAAGTAGTGAGAGGTTGGGACAAGAATATATAAGGGAAGATGGAAGGGAAAATAAAAAGAACACAAGGGGAGGAATGCATCAAAAAAGAACTCTGGTTGGTTATTTTTCTTTGTGTGTTTGTATCACTCTCTCTTGATGGAATATAGATGGAACTCTATGCTAATAGAATGTATTTTATATATATATATATATATATATATATATATATATATATATATATATATTGAACAATGAAAGTAGAAAAAATAATAGTGTTGGATTTTATTAATCAGACATGTGCTTGAATTGGACCCATGTCAATTTGGGTGTAATCCTTATGAACTATGTGAGGCCACTAGATTGTGTAGTCCAAGCCTATGTGGTCAGTGACAAGCTCAATGTATGACTAGATCATTATGGTGCTTGTTGTATAGATAATAAACCACCTAGATAGGGAATTTCGGATCAATGTGATGCTTACTACTAGAGGACAGATGATAAACCACTTGGACAGTGGACTGAAGACCCCTATGGTGCTTGTTATGAAAATAAAATTGATAAACCACTTGGATAGTTGATCTCAACTCCTAGATTGATAAATACCCCATCTAGACATTAGGTGAATCCCTATTAATGCACTTAGATGAATAATGAGTCATTGTGGTGCTTATTGCAAGAGGGAAATTGATAAATCATCTAGATATTGGACTCCATCTCCTGAGTTTTTAACAAAGACTTTGGTGTGATTTCCCATAGCAAGCATCCCCTTAAAATTTGGATCTGGCTTGGTGGTTGTCAACTACAATAAATTTGTGGTGTAGTTGGTCTATGGTTGGGTGGAGAGTGGAATTCACTCATTTAGTTTCTATCCATATTAAAACACTCAAATAATAGGCGGAATTGAGGAACTAAGTGGTTAGCACTTAATCTAGCCATGCACGCAACCCCTATGCGGTGGTGGGAAACTCATAAGGGGACGTTCCAAGATTGGGAGGAATTTCGCAAGATGATGATCCTACGGTTTGAACCCCCAGTTCACCTACACATGGAGATGTTCCTGGGCCAAGGAGACCCACGCAAGCACATGGCTGCATGGATGGACGCATGGTGTGAAAGGACCATGAATGAATGGGTCCACCTGTTTATTCATGCCTTGGGGCCAATTCCCAATGCATGGTATCTAGATGCAGAACTACATCAGCATACCCGCCACTGGGAGACCTTGAAGGATGATTTTGTGGGGACGTTCGGGTTGATAGGCGGAACTAAGGCATTAGACGAGGCCCTGCAAGATATAGATGCCCTAATATTTGATGAATCACGCCCGACACCAGCTTGGGATACACAAATGTAGGATATTTTTAACTCTCGCAATCTATCAATGGAGGAATGTGATGAAGACCCGCGAAATATCACTATCCCAGAATCAGAGGGAGAACATGCAGTTGCTGGACCCCCACTGTAGACCATCGATGTTACCAAGCCTCTTAAGCTAAGAGAAGTCAAGATTGGAATAGAAGAATAACCTAAGCTAGCTAAAATTGGGGATTACAAGGATGATGATACTATTGGGAAAGTCGTGGAGCTTCTCACAGAGTACCAAGACTTGTTTCCTACGAAATTCTCAGAACTAAAGGGTATTACATGGGACCTATGGGTCATGTGCATCACTTTAAAACTATATGCATGCCCTGTTAATAAGTGAAGTTATCGACTAAACCCCAAGTATAAGAAGAAAGTCAGGGAAGAAATTGACAGAATGATAGCCGCAGGTATCATCGAACAGGTAGAACAGTCAGATTGGGTAAGCCTTATGGTGGTCAACGAGAAAAATATTAAATGAGAAATAAGAATCTGTGTTGACCTACGCAAAATGAATAATTCCTGCATCCATGATCCCTTCCCTACGCCATTCTTTGACGAAATTATCGATAGTGTGGGAGGGCAGGAAGTGTACTCATTCACTGACGGGTTCTCGGGCTACCATCAGATCAGGATCGCACCTGTAGATCGTAGAAAAACTACGTTCACCACTGAATGGGGATCCTTCCAGTACACCATCACGTCTTTTGGGATCAAGAATGCCCTTGCCATATTTTCACGGGTGGTGGTCGCAGTCTTCAAGGAGTTCATCCACAAGTTATTGGAGGTATATTTTGATGATTGGACAGTATTTGGTTTGGTAAAGAAGCACGTCTCAAACCTGCGCATGATGTTGGACACCTGTAGAAAGCACCAAATTTCCCTGAATATTAAGAAGTGCATATTTTGCGTACCTTTTGGGATCTTTTTAGGCCACATAGTCTGTTGGCAGGCACTGATGGTTTACCCTACCAAGGTAATATTTATCATCAACCTGGAAGTCCCTACAACTAAGAAACAACTGCACTCTATCCTTGGACACACACGATACTACAGGAAGTTCATTCAAGGGTACGCACTGATCATGACACCCATTTAGAAGTTGCTAAAGAAGGATGTTTCATTTTTTTTGGATGTAGAGTGTCATAAGAGCTTTGAGTTACTCAAGGAGAATATGGCCACTACCTTATGTGCACAATTCCAGGCCTGCACAAAAGTACAATTGGATTTGGCCCGGCTTACACACAAACCGCTGCAGGTCCTCCATACATCCCTCTTTGAAGAGATCCAACACAGAGACCGCCAGGTGCATCAGCAACTTAGTATAGCCAAGTAGAAGATTGTTGAAAAAACCACCAAGGTGTCCCAAGCGTAGGCTTCATGCACCCTTACCGCCACGCAACAGACCGAGTTGGAATGTCTAATCAGCAAGCTATGCGCATATGTGACTGAAGATATCTCGGTTTATGCTACCCCCCAGACTAATATTGAGGGACTCGTTGCAGCCCTGAAGGCTTCTAGGACCGAGATTCATAATGTCAAGACAGAAATGGAGAGGCAGATTGCTGCGTTGCAGGCCAAATTGTAGCTAGAAACTCCACGTAAGGTATGAGCCCAATGCACTGTGCTAGTCACTGAAACCACAAATTCCATTACAGCTCATATCGCTCAAGGCGTAGAATTTCTTGAGACAGTTATGCAGATGTGGTCTAAGGTGAAGCACGATCCTCTCCTGTGTGAATTTACTCAAGAACTGCGCCAGAAGGAAGAATAATTTGAGCAGCTGGAAGCTACTATGCCCACTTTGATCCCCGCTCAACATCTGGCACGACTGCGAGTCAACCATGTTCTTAGATATGACCTGGAAGAGTTGCGCCATGAGAATAAGGTTCTGAGTGACCACCTTAAGCCGTGGGTAGATGAAGCCCTCAAGCTATCTTAGGAAGTAGATGTTGCAGTCAAATAGTTGAACCAAACGCTAGAAAGTGTCACTGCTGCTACTAAAGGTCCAAATTCGCAGAAGTTGGTGGATATTGCACAGAACGCTACCGCACAGAGCAAAGGAGTGATTCCCCCTCTGGTCGATGCAATCAAGCAGCTTCAGGTGAAGATGAAAACCCCACGGCTGCTGTGACTCGAGATGAGTCACAAGATTGTGTTGGGGGCCTATTGGAATGGGGTTCCCTAAGCTGTGTTTTCGATATAATTTTGTAATATTTGGTCTTGTGTAGGGGTTTTGGGGTGGGTCAAAGCCCCCAATGTTTTGTAATGGGTCAAAGGATAGACCTAGGGTCCGCAAACCACAGTTTGCAGACCACAGGATAGCAAAGGCTATGATGATATAAATAGATACATAGTTGGGTCTAGTAAGTAAGAAGAAGTAAGATTGATGCTGCGAATGAACTGTTGAGATCTGTCTTGGGTTATTTCAGGTAAGGACTCCTGATGTTTGTGTGCGCGAAAATCCTCAGTCTTGCTGTGTTGCAGACCCTGCTGGCTGTGTGCGTGGGCTGTGTCTTGGGTTTGTAATTGGGTTTTTGGATATTAATGAATGTGGAATCTATTTGAAGTATCTTTATGATATCTATTGATTACTAAAGTGCCTCTGTGTTATCTATTTAAGATGTGAATGTATTTGTGATTTTTGAATTAGCTATGATTGTAATGTTCTTTGGTGATAATTTCCAATGTGCATGTGGATGCGAATGTATTGATCTGATCTATTAATGATAGTAGATTTGTTTATGGTTACATGCTAATTATACTGTTAAAATCTTGATAATAGGCTTTTTTATGTGCGAACCTAATAGATTCAATGAACACATGCCTTAATTACTTTCTCTCTCCCAGGGTGTGGAAACCTAGTTCCAACACCCTCCCATACTACTTCGGGTGAGACCTTGGCCTGCGAAAGTATTTCATTGCCAAAAGGGCCAGTAGTATAGGGCTTTGTTGGTAAACCTTAACTCTGAACCTGGGTCAGGACCCCTGAAGCCAACAAGAACCCATTTTTTTGCTTACTCTCTCTCCCACATGCGAAACTAGGGTTTCTGCAGCTACTTGTAGGCCAAAAATTGCAGGTCCAAAAATCAGACCTAAGGCAGAGGGCTAAGAATTTTGACTAGAGTAGAGTTTTTGAGGTTTGAATTTCATTTTCTTTGAGGACTTTGACTTGCTTAAGGAAGGAATATTTGGAGGGTTGACTTGGTGCTCATAGGAGGTCTTGGATTTTGTCTTTGGGTCTTGGATTTATCATTTAATTCAATTCTATAAGAAGAGAATATATTATTTCTAGGTTTTCCCCTTAGAGGGGGTTTTCCCCTGCTTGGAGCCTACATATTGTGTCCATTATATTCTATGATATTCTTGGTTTATGTTCTTGATAATTGTTTGATGAAAATAATCTAATAAATAATAATAATAATATATTATAATTTCGTAAGAAATTATTAAGGATAAGGAGAATTGTTTAAATAGTTTCCTTACTTGATTCTCCAACAAGAAATACGCAGAGAAATGGAATTCATGGTAGTCACCCCTTTGTTATGTAGAGACTCCATAGAATTGAATTTTTTGGGATTATCTTTCATTATATTCATTCACTAAATAATTAAGGTTTTGATACCTCAGGGATGTTTGCTTATATACATAGAAATTTGGATTCGAGGTAGTTGCCCACTTTTTTTGTGGAACCATAAGAAATGGAATCTTGAGTGATGGTGATCTGATGGTCACTGGGACAGGTAGAGACTGATGGATCAGTACATAAGTATATGGGAAAATTTTGACACCCATGGACTAAAGGAATAACCTTTCCCTCGTGGAACAATGTTGGGTTCTCCCCACAATGCCCTAGGGCCATCAACCTCTTAGCCTTGAACTACAAATTATTGTATGGGGATGGAAGAATAAGAGGTATGGTCCAATCATTAAACCCAGCCTAATGGAACCTTCCCATTTGGCCATTGGGCCATCAAACCCTTGGGAAGGTGAAGAAAGTAGGTCATGGAGATAGACAACACTAGTGGGATAATAACCAAATGCACAATAGAATCCTACTGGGTTGGGTTGGAACCCTTCCCATCAGAACCCTACCACTGGGCCTTCATGCCACTAGACCCCCAATATAGATTAAGTGGAGTAGTCGAGTGGGGAGTATCGTTCAAACCTGACATTGGTAGGTGGACCCCATCGAATTTCGATCATCAAACTTGCTTAGCAAAAATGTGCTAGATACCACAGCTAATAACCTAAGTTGTTATGATATGTGTTGGGGTAGAACCCAATACTCTCTTCGGCCTTTAGGATTTCAAGCTATCGAATGTGAAGAAAGAATTTTCATATAGAGTAAGGCTAGTGGAACTTAGGTTGGTGTAATGTGTGTTAGGGAGGGTCCCACTAGGCTCTGGGACCTTCATTCTACCAAATTTTGATATATTTGAGTAGAGGACGAAGTTGTTAGATTTGAGCCAAGATGATGTGTGATAGGGTGGACCCATCGGGAAATTGGGTCTTTATGCCACCATGTTCTCTGACATACTAAGTGGAGAACATGGTCCACAAACTAACTAGAGAAGACATTGGTTAAATGGATCTAGTTCAGTGTGTGGCTAGAATCCTTTAGTAGTTTCTTATAACAAATATTTAAATGTTTCGAGTAATCGATCCACCATGGCATGGGGTACTATAGAAACCCTAGTTGATGATGGCATTCAAATTCCATGTGGGTCAGGTAGGGTCCATGTGGTGCTCTATTGATGAAATGACCCTTTTTAAAGATCCAAATTTATGAAGGAAATGAAATAAAATACGAATTTATAACAAAAACATAGAGATACATTGAAAATTTACTTCTATTAATAAATCTAAAGTGTTGAAACTATACAAATGCATAATGAAAACAAACTAGCTCAAATTGTGGTAGCTTATCTCTGAGAATAGATTTGACGACTATGAACCTCCACTAAAGTGAGTTATAATGAGGCCAAAAGGCCATTTTTTACATTATAAATAATGACGAAACCCTAAACATCCAAAAACCTAACCCTAGGAGATGAAACGGTAAAAGGCTTATGGGCCCCACTAGGGTTACTTGGTACATAAACGTCCCAAAGTCATAACTTTTACATACAATATCAATTTGGTACACTCGGTAGCATGTTGGAAAGGTTTACATAAGAATTACACATTTTAGATTGATCTCGACTCTACCTATGGCTATATATTGGGTCCATAATATGTCAAAATAACATCATCTTGGGCCTCAAAATGGCCTCAAAAGTTTAGGACATGAAAAAGTGTGGAAAAAATATAGAAAAGGTACCAAGACAGAGAACCGTGCTTTGAGATAGTAGAGTATGTGGATGGCCACTGATATCTAAATAAATCATTAATGGGATAAAATTCCAATGGGCATAAATTTCAATCTACAACTTCAACTGAGCTAAAATGTATACCATCGAAAAGATATTGGTGAGCTAAATGTAATGGTGGTATTACTTTTAAGATTTGAAGGCTTTGAGAAAAAGAGGTTTTGTTAACTCCATATTTATAATAGACCTTGGATTTTGAGTATAAAAAAAAGGTAACACATCCATATCCCAATATGGAAAAAGGGGGTGGAGGTGGTTATAGTGGTATCATAGCTTAGGTTCAACACTCGATCTAAAGGGGCTCATGCATGCATAATAGAATTTCAATTTATATGTAGGAGTAAATTAAATTGATTATATGAATTCTAATTTAAATGTGTAGCTGAAATAACTGCTAAATGAGATAGAATTCTTGTATTTCGTTTTTTTCTAGAGAATGTAACTAACATGTTTTTTTGATGTGTGAACAACTTCAGATCAACAAATTTGGAAATAACATGATAAGGATATGGTTAATATGTATATACTTGATTTAGTTGATAGTTGTGTGTGTGTGATAGGACATAAGAAGACACAATTTACAATAGAAAATAGCAGAATGAGTAGCAAGATGGTATAATGCAGTTTGGATAGAACCCACCCTAATTAGGAAGAGGATTCAATTAGAAACATGTCAGAAGAAAAATCCCCTGATTGGATGGATACCCTTAGGAGCTTAAGAGATAAACTAAGCTACGAGGATGATAATGAAAATATTTTGATATCTCAAGAAAGGAAAGCTAAGGTGAATATAGTTATACTGCAAATCTATTCAGATATGCAAAGACAAAATAATCATGAACTTGGTGTGAGTTATCTCGATAAGCATAAATCCAAGTAAATTCCATCTAAATTTTGGAGGCTTGAATTGGAAATCAATAGGGAAAAAATTACTAAGCCAAAGAAGATACATAGGAAAGCAAGTGAATACACTTTGAGGGGAGAAACTCCACTCAACACTCTAGAAAGATAAAAAAACAACCATGACCAGATATCTAGTGCTACAACTAGGACAAGAAGACACCACCAAAAAAGGAGTGAGGAAACTTTGATTTCGTAAGAATTCAAGAAAGTGAATCCCCATACCATTGATGGAGAGATTAAGAAGAGCGAAGAAGTAAAAAATTGGCTATTCAGCTTAAAGATGTGCTTTAGAGTACATGACTATTTAGAGAACATGAAGGCTAGGGTGGTAATTTTTAGTTTGAAAGGAAAATCTAACATATGGTAGGAGGAACTTAGAAATGTAAAAGGAATAAAAGAAAAGGAGCTGACATGGAAAATATTTGAGAAACATTTATGGGAAAAGTACCTATCTAAGAGGTACTAAGATAGAAAAATCAAAGAGTTTCATGAGGCTAAGATGGGAAAGCTCATCTTAGATTCCAAAGTTAACAAAATTCTGGAGCTGGTGAGGTATGTGCTCTATATAAAGAATGAGAAAGTGAAGATACAAGGGTAGCTTAGTGTGTCACTGTATTCCTCCCAAGACATAATTGAATTTTAATAAATAAGGACATTGGAGGACACCATCGGGATGGAGAAATTTTTCTATGATCATTTCAATCATAAGGCTAAATTATAGGAAGACTGAACAAAGAAAATGTTATCACCCAAAAATTCTCAAAACATCATTGTGTCAACTATGTTTTTGATCATATTTTCAAGTAGATATAAAGTCATTTTAAGTCTTGATAAAGGGTAGGTCATAGTTTTATAAGTTTTAAGGGTCATTCTTCAAG
The DNA here is from genome assembly GCA_034641835.2 of Pinus albicaulis. Lineage (NCBI taxonomy): Eukaryota > Viridiplantae > Streptophyta > Pinopsida > Pinales > Pinaceae > Pinus > Pinus albicaulis. The sequence continues at coordinate 975,735,432 of CM076582.1, read as the reverse complement.
TCCAAATAAAGTCCTTTAAGTTCATCCCATGATTAAAAAGTCATATTTTTTATTTAGGGGTCATGTCATTAAGTTTTGAGTTGAAATTCAGCATTTAGCCATGAATCCACACTTTCATAGCGCCTCCAGTTCAAAAATGATGAAATGTGATACGAAATCGCTGCTACTTTCGTAGCACAAAACGCAAAATTTACACTAAGTGCACTACAAAACTGCTGTAGTAGCTTTTTCACTATGAAGCAAAAACTTTGTTTTCTGGTTTGAATAGTCAACTTCCAAGGAGGTTTCTGAGCAAATGAAAAATAATTTAGGAAACCGAAAAGAGGTTTTTCTTTATAACATACCTAAATACAAAAAAATCTCTCAGTTTCTTCAAATTAATTAGGAGGTTGGAGCCATTGATAAATTAAAATGCGCTACGAAATTGCTGTTACAAAATGTCCTATACATGACTGTTTAGCAGTAAATTTCAAGATCCGTTTCCGGCCACATGAAAAAGTATTTTGGAATTATGAAAGATTTTTATCTTCATCACATCCAAAAATACACTAACCTCTCTCACTTTTCTCACAAGTGTTATCAGTTTGGATATACAAGGATTTCTTTGACGCCCTATTTTCTTAAAATAGAGTTTTCTTGTTTTACACATGTTTTTCAAAGACAGTTTCTGCACATCAGGAGAGGTATTTCAAAAAATAAGAAGAGGTTTTTATTCAAGACAAAATTTCATACAAAAGCCTTTTTTAGTTTTTCAAAATACGTTATGGATGAAGAGATATAGGCTCTATCCCAATACCTAAGTTTCAGGAAAAAAAAATAGGAATAATTTGCAAATGGAGAAGGTACTTCATGAAGGTTGAAAGTTATGTTTTCAGTCTATATTGCAGATGGTTTTGATAAAATATTTATGTTATTAAGTCTAGGAACCTTCTCATTGTAAATTTTGAATAAATTTAACAAAATTGCCTACACAACAGTTTCGTAGCGCCAATAGTGCAAAAATGATGAAATGCGCTACGAAACTGCTGAAGCAACCTTTTCATCCTTTTCCTTATCAATTTTGAAGGGAAGTTTTGAGATTTTTGTCCTGAAATTTCTAGAGAAAACATGTCAAGTGCAGATGAAAGTCACCATGAAGGAAAAAGACCAAAAATAGCAAAATAAATGGGCTAAAACATTGCGCTACGAAACTATGTTGCTTTCGTAGCACAGGTCTGTTTTCAAAATTTTTGGATGATTCGAAGTCAAGGTTGCACAGCTGGCACAGGGAGAAGATTTAAGAAATATGGTTTAGCATTTGATAGAAAATTTCATCTAAACATGGTTCATAAATGGTCAGGAGGTACCAAGGAGTCAAAGGAATTAAAGGCCTAAAAACAGGGAGATAGTTTCCTCGGTTTTAGGAGAACAACATCATCAGCTTAAAGGTCACAACAAGTTGAAGGTCATCATTAGAATTTGACCTCATGAAAATGCAAGTGGCATGTGATGTAATTAATTTTAGATAAGGTTGTTAGGAGTTAAATTCAAAGAGTTTTAGTCCTATTTGAAATAGGACTTCTCATTAGGTTTGCAGCTGTCATTTTGTAATAGAGACCATGTTTATGGTTAGAAAAGGTGTCAAAAAATAGGATTTCGAGGTATCTAGTGGAAGGTAAGCTTATCCTATGTTGTAAGTTGTCTATTAAAGGCCAAGAGGTCGAATTGGACACTTTTGGCAAAAATCACGTTTTATGTAAAAGGACTCGGATCGCAATGCAAAGAGGTTTTTCTTGATAGACCCGAGATTATCATGGGGTTTTAATGATTTTTTGATCTACCTATTATGTTTAAATACTTGTAGTAGATCTCATTGCTATTACTTCCGAATTCATAACCCTATGCTCTGACTTCCTTTAGTAATGAGATGACTGTGTTTTTCTGTGTTTTATGAGTGAATTTCCTTTGAACCACTAACAATAGATTTCATTGCTATTACTCAGAATTCATAACTTGTTAAGTCCCTATATTAATAGTGTAGTCCCTTATTATGTTAGTGTAGCACCCCCTTATTGTTATTGTTATACCCCTGTAACCCCCATTTTGTTATTATTGTGACCTTAAATTATTATTATTGTTAGGTCGGCTAGGAATACATTGTGGCCCACTAGGATTACATCATGGCCCCATGGACTCCTATATATAGAAAGGAGGTTTTTTAAATTGTATCATCCAAAAATTGTTCATTTATGTAATGTATTGGAGGTTGCCCCCTCGAAGTGGCTCATTTCTAAGGCGTTGATATCTCTTTTCTTCTATTTTTGAGCCGGTTACACAACATTTGGCATCGTAGCTTTGGATTCTAGGGTTTCGCTGCTCCAAACAGGTCATCGTGGAATTTTCGCTATAACTTTATTTATACGAAGTTTCATAAGCTGAAATTTTTAGGATGCGAATCTGAAATCCTGTGGAAGATTGTCTAAAAATTTCAGAGCTTAGTACGCAATATTTTCGGAGATATCATCTGTGGAAGTCAGGTATTTTTTCAGGCTCCTAAACAGGTCATCGTGGAATTTGCGCTATAAAATTTTTTGTACGAAGGGTCAGAGTCTGAAATTCATATGGTGCGAAGCTGAAATCTGGAGGAAAGTCGTCAAAAAATTTCAGAACTTGGTTCGCAATATTTGTGGAGATATGATCTGTGGAAGGTAGTGCTTTTTCAGGCTCCTGAATTTCATCTCAAAGAGGTGATCGTGGGAAGCGTTCAATAACTCTCTCTGGGCAGTGGATTTGAGTGCCGTAAAAAGTGGTCGCAAGTACACGGACTCTAGTTTCTTGGCTATCAATTTCAGAGACAAAGGACGAAACATTGACACGTGGCAAGTCTTACAAGTCTGCTCTACTGAACCAGTCCAAAATTAGGTCATTATGGGAGATTGAACACAACTTTGTATTGGAGAATCCAAATCAGGTCAGACCTGTGGCATTCGAAAGATAATTTAGAGGGCTACGTCATTGCTGAAATTCAGATATTTAAGTGCTGCAATCATAGAGATAATCAAATTTCAATATCGAGCTCCTCAAAAGCAAGAAAAGGGTGTTTATTTGTTTTTTCGAATTGCATAAATCTTGTTTGAAAAATCAGTTTGAAGTGATTCCAAGGGCCTATTGAGCATATATTTTAGTATTGGGTTCTGAGATGCCTCCTAAAAAGAATTCAACACCCATTATGTCCTCAGAAATCTATATTATGATGCATGAAGAGGAAGAATTGCAGTATGAGATATCAAAACTACGGTACCAAGTGCAACAAATTTTGATCTTACGAAGAGCAACCGAAGATGAAATAGATGGTTTAAAAGCAGAAATGGAGGCTAATTTGGATGGTTTGAAGGATAAAATAATAGCTAATATGGATGATAAATTAGTGGAAGATGACATCGAGCATCAACAACAAGTTTTCCAAATCTCAAAGGATAACCTAACTTTGGTGCAGAATCTAATGAAACAACAAGAATATCAACATCACATCGAAAGAAGTTCCTCAAGTAGTCACAGAAACAATAACTCGACAGCTACGGAATCGATCAATTTCAGAGTATCTCATCAAGTGGAAGAACTTACCCACTGAAGATTCTACATGGGAGGATGAGAATTTTATACTGAAGCACCCGGAGCTACTCAAGCGTTGAGGACAACACTTTTTTGAAGGAGAGGGGCATGTTAGGTCCCTATATCACTAGTATAGTCCCTTATTATTGTTAGTGTAACCCCCTTATTGTTATTATTGTACCCTTGTAACCCCCATTTTATTATTTTTGTGCCCTTAAATTATTATTGTTAGGTCGGCTAGGATTACATTGTGGCCCACTAGGATTACATTATGGCCCCATGGACTCCTATATATAGAAAGGAGGTTTTGTGAATTGTATCATCCAAGAATTGTTCATTTATGTAATGTATTGGAGGTTGCCCCCTCGAAGTGGCTCATTTCTAAGGCGTTCATATCTCTTTTCTTCTCTTTTTGGAGCTGGTTACACAACATAACTCTATGCTCTGACTTACTTTAGTAATGAAATGACTGTGTTGACCTATGTTCTTGAGTGAATTTTCTTTGTTTAAGACCCCTATTTGCCTTAGCTTATATGTCAAGAAACCTTGCCACTGAACCTACTGATTTATTGACTCCATAAGCCCAATGGTAGTATTAGCCTTCATCTTTTCAACTTGAAAATATACAAAATCAATACTTAATTCATAGAGTTAGCCATCTATCTATATCTTTATTCCATATCATTAACCCTTGAGAGAGCCCTCTTAGGCTGAGGAGGCTAAGCCTCAGTCAAAAGATTAGTTTGAAATAGTTACACTGAAGTTGTCTGATCAGCAGCCAATCAGGTACGATTTTGGTGGTAACATTTTGGTGCGTCCGCTGGGAGTATGAAGATATACAGCTCCTGAAAATTATGAAGTTGAACTCTTGAAGGTAGCAGGAGCTCAGAATCTATTCGAGCCTGCAACTACCTTGGCAACTCCATTGTTGAAGAATTCAAAATTTTCATAGATTCAAGGTGACTCCACTGCTTGAAGATCAGTAGCTTGATGAAGTTTCAAGATAAGTTCCATGACAAGAATAAATGCCAGGTATGCTCCTATGAATTGGTCTCATATCCCTAGTTTTCCAAATCCTATACCAAAGGTTGAATGGTTAGACGATCTTCCAATATTCAAAGATGAAAAGAAAGACAATGATGCTCTTCATTTGGTTAGATTCCATATGCATGTAAACAGTCTTAAGGTTCATTTCCCTGAGTATTGTCTCATGAAGATGTTTATGGCCACTTTGGAAGGAAAAACACGGTCTTGGTATGAAAGCTTGCCAAATGGTTCATTATATTCTCTTGCTGATTTCCATGTTGCATTTTATGAGATGTATAAAGAGTGCCATCCCTCCTTATTTCTGGTCAAAGACTGCTGTAAACACTCTGAGAGTTTTATTGAATATTTGGAGAATTGTTATGAAGATGATGAGTTCATGGATGAGGAAATTTTAGAGGCCCTTCATGACAATATCTTTCATCACCAAAAAGAACACCAAGAAGAAAGGATAACATCTCTTTTGGATGAAAATGAAACCCAGCAGGAGCTTATTTATGAAAATCATGTTACATCCTCTGAGTTTGAGGAAAATTTGCAGCAGGTTTGTCAATCCTTTGATCACCGGGAGCATGAGAATCATTTCAAACAGCAAGAGGAAATATTGTAAAATTCTTGCTACAATCCTTAGGTACAGGAAAAAGTTGATTCTTCATGTCATTTCTTGCATCAGCCTACATCAAATGATGATTACATTAATGAAGAAGTGGGTGAAATTTTTTCTTTATCTTTGTCTTCTAATCTGAAATCATTTGAATGCAAGTTAGAAGATAAGATTCAATTTGTGGATGAAGTTACTAAGAACATTGAAGTTTTAGAGGATAAATTTCAATCTTATAGGCTTCAAGATCAAGACCAGTTTTTTCAAAAGCTTTCCATGCTAGAACACAAAGAGAAGGTGTTGCTTCCTTTCTCTTTTGAGAATGAGCAAGAATATACTGTCTTTCAGAATCAGTTGGAACAACAGTTGGATAGCATACAAATGTATCTTGTGTGGCTGAACAAAGCATATATGAGTTGTCCAAAGTTACAAAATATTATGAGAATCATCAAACTAATCATGTCTTCATTGACCCTATAACTAAATACATGGAAGAGCTTTACACTCTAGTTTTTTAGTTTCATTTTCATTATGAAGATCATATACATTCTAAATTGCCTTGGTCATCTCAGTATCATGGTTACTTTGGTTTCGAGTGCAGTCAAGAGATTCAAATATTAGATAAGACAAATGATTGGCTTCATTGGAATTTCATGTTGAGTTAAAATGGATATTGCAGCTGCTAGGGTAGGTAGGAGTGTGTGAATAAGCTCAAAGGTGAATGAGCATTTTTTCAGTAGGTACAAAGTTAGTTCTTCTACAGTGATCATCAAGCTTGAGCCCGAGGTGAAGGTCATTAGAGCTTAAGGAGAAGTTTGGAAATTTTAAAGTTCTTTCTATTTTGGTCAAGAAAATGGATAGCAGCACTAGAGCTACTGGTTCTTAGTATACCACAGAGGCACACTATCCCAAGTGGAGCCACTGTTATCACCCAAAAATTCTCAAAACATCATTTTGTCAACTATGTTTTTGATCATATTTTCAAGTACGTCTAAAGTAATTTTAAGTCTTGATAAAGGGTAGGTCATAGTTTTATAAGTTTTAAGGCTCATTTTTCAAGTCCAAATAAAGTCCTTTAAGTTCATCTGATGATTAAAAAGTCATATTTTTCATTTAGGGGTCATGTCATTAAGTTTCGAGTCGAAATTCAACATTTATCCATGAATCCACACTTTCATAGTGCCTCCAGTTCAAAATGATGAAATGCGCTACGAAAGCACTGCTACTTTTGTAGTGCAAAATGAAAAATTTACACTAAGTGCGCTACAAAACTGCTGTAGTAGCTTTTTCACTATGAAGCAAAAAACTCTGTTTTTTGGTTTGAGTAGTCAACTTACAAGGATATTTCTGTGCAACTGAAAACTAATTTAGGAAAAATGAAAGAGGTTTTTCTTCCTAACATACCTAAATACTAAAAAATCTCTCAGTTTCTTCAAATTCATTAGGAGGTGGGATCTATTGATAAATTAAAATGCACTATGAAAGTGCTGTTACAAAATGTCCTCTACATGATTGTTTAGCAGTAAATTTCAAGATCAGTTTCTGGCCACATGAAAAAGTATTTTCGAATTATGAAAGAGGTTTTTCTTCATCACATCCCTAGCTAGAATAACCTCTCTCAATTTTCGCACAAGTGTTATAATTTTGGAGAGACAAGGCTTTCTTTGAAGCCATGTTTTCAGAAAACAGAGTTTTCCTGTTTTACACATGTTTTTCAAAGACAGTTTTTGCACAACAAGAGAGGTATTTTAAAAAACGAAAAGAGGTTTTTATTAAATATAGAATGGTATAAAAAAAATAATTCAGTTTCACAAAATACATTATGGATGAAGAGATATAGGCTCTATCCAAAAACCTAAGTTTTCAGAAAAAAAAATAGGAATAATTTGCAAATGGAGAAGGTACTTCATGAAGGTTGAAAGTTATGTTTTCAGTCTATATTGCAGATGGTTTTGATAAAATATTGATGTTATTAAGTTTTTCACCTTCTCATTGTAAATTTTGACAAAATTTTAACAAAACTGCCTACACAGCAGTTTCGTAGCGCCAATAGTGCAAAAATGATGAAATGCGCTACGAAACTGCTGAAGTAGCCTTTTCATCCTTTTCCTTATCAATTTTGAAGGGAAGTTTTGAAAGTTTTTTCCTAAAATTTATAGAGAAAACATGTCAAGTGTAGATGAAAGCCACCATGAAGGAAAAATACCAAAATTAGCAAAATAAATGGGCTAAAACACTGTGCTACGAAAAGCGCTACGAAACTATGCTGCTTTCGTAATGCAGGTCTGTTTTCAAAATATTTGGATAATTCGAAGTCAAGGTTGCATAGCTGGCACAGGGAGAAGATTTAAGACATATGGTTTAGTATTTGACATCAAATGGCATCTAAACATGGTTCATAAATGGTCAGGAGGTACCAAGGAGTCAAAGGAACCAAAGGCCTAAAAACAAGGAGACAGTTTCCTAGGTTTTAGGAGAACAACATCATCAGCTTCATGGTCACAACAAGTTGAAGGTCATCATCAAAATTTGACCTCATGGAAATTCAAGTGGCATGTGATGTAATTAATTTTATATAAGGTTGTTAGGAGTTAAAGTCAAAGAGTTTTAGTCCTATTTGAAATAGGACTGCTCATTAAGTTTGCAGCTGTTATTTTGTAATAAAGACCATGTTTATGGTTAGAAAAGGTGTCAAAAAATAATATTTCGAGGTATCTAGTGGAAGCTAAGCTTATCCTATGTTTTAATATGTCTATTAAATGCCAAGAGGTCGAATTAGCAAGGGGTTGGAGACTTTTGGCAAAAGCTGCTGCTTTATGTAAAAGGACTGGATCAATAATGCAAAGAGTTTTTTCTTCTTGACATACCTAAGATTCTCAAGGGGTTTTAATTCTTTATTTATCTACCTATTATGTTTAACTACTTGTAGTAGATCTCATTTCTATTACTTATAATTCATAACCCTATGCTCTGACTTCCTTTAGTAATGAGATGACTGTGTTTTTCTGTGTTTTATGAGTGAATTTCCTTTGAACCACTAGCAGTAGATTTCATTGCTATTACTCAGAATTCATAACTCTATGCTCTGAATTCCTTTAGTAATGAAATGACTGTGTTGACCTATGTTCTTGAGTGAATTTTCTTTGTTTAAGACCCCTATTTTTCTCAGCTTCTATGTCAAGAAACCTTGCCACTGAACCTACTGATTTATTGACTCCATAAGCCCAATGGTAGTATTATCCTTCATCTTTTCAACCTGCAAATATACAAAATAAATACTTCATTCATAGATTTAGCCATATATCTATATATTTATTCCATATCATTAACCCTTGAGAGAGCCCTCTCAGGATGAGAAGGCTAAGCCTCAGTCAAAAGATTGGTTTGAAATAGTTACACTGAATTTGTCTGATCAGTAGCCAATCAGGTACGATTTTGGTGATAACAGAAAAATCAAACCAATTTTAAGGTGAAATGACCAAAATTCTCAGGATATAAGAAAATTGAGAAAACTATCAAGTTTAATACACTTACAAAAGGTGAATCCCATTGGAATTTACCTGCCACAAATAGAGATTGCACTATCAAATTAGTAAGAGAAGAGGTAGAGGAACCCAAGAGAAAGCCATCATAATGTTGGGGATGTGTGGAAACCACATGTTGAAGGATTTTCCTCACTAATAGCTAAATACAAGAATTTGTATAATGTCCAAGAAGAAAAAATGGTGAAGGATGTGGTGTAAAACATACCTCATATTTGTGTGTCATTGAACATGATTCTAGAGCATTAGCTCTTGAATTGAATTTTAATTTGTTTGATCAGACCTAAGGTTTGGAAATTTTCCCAAGGAGGGGTCAAGTTTTAAATATTGTAAAATTGTCTTAAATTTTTTTTATATCTTAGCAATGCATAGGTAGGGAATACTCTAGGTGAATTTTGTAAACATATCCATAGAAAATGGGATATTTAGAGAAGATATTTTCTATTTATTCTCAAACATTAGATAAGTCATAAATTAGAGATAGGAAGGATTTTTGTTTAATAGAGGTTGTTGCAAGTATATAGGAGTCGATTTTGAGAGTGGATAAGCTTTGGATTGTAATATATATTCATTGTAAGTTTCGAGAGAACAAGAGAAAGATAGAGTAGGAAGTAGAAAGTAGAGAAGAGGCCAATATAAACGAAGAAGACTAGGCCAAAAGATAGAACAAAGAGGAGAAAGAGGCCAATTTAACGAAGAAGACTAGGCCAAAAGATAGAGGAGAGAGGAGAAGAACCTCGAGAGAGTGAGGGTTCTGTAGAGGAAAGGGCCATGTGAAGGTGTATTAGGCCTATAAGAAGGTTTTTATTTATATATGCACAATTTATTGATTAAGGAGAAAATCGAATTTCATTGCGACTGTGTGTTATTTATGTTACGTGCTGAGTGATCCATAACTGGAAAATATGATATATGTGAGATAATTAATTGTTGAATAAATGTTGATGGGTGTATAAGTCTTTCTGAGTGATAAAGGACTTACTGTGAAGAAACTGGGTGGAATCACCATGTGATTCCAGTTCTGTTAAAATAGTTGTGAATGAAGCTAATGGGAGCGAATAAGCGCATATAAATTTTATGGTTTAAATTCCTAAAGTCTTAATCTCTCCTCCAAGAAATCGAAGGGCGATTAGAATGGTATAAATTGATCTCTGCAAGATAATGGTTTCGTTTTGGAGGTAACTCACGTTTCTGGAGGTTATATGTGTGAAAAATCAGTTTTATTTTTGAATTGGTTTATACCTATGCATGGTGGAGTAATGTTATAGAAAGAAAGTGCAGTTACATAGTTTAATCGTGGAATGGGGAGTATGGAATGGAAAATTTGATTTGTAAATAGATTTGTGGAGTTGGAACATAGAGCAGCAAGAACAAGGGCTTGAAGGTCGATTTTCCAAAGTATGTGGTGAAGAAATATTTTCATATTTTTTTGAAACAGAGTTTATTGACCATAGGGTCAATCTAGTAGGAAATCTACTTGGAGAAGGAGACCTCGGCTAGTTAACAAAGAGAAGCAATCTCTGGTTCTCAGAGGTTTATTATTATTCGAAGAAGGGTGATTTAAATCTCTGTGTGAAGAAAAAATATATTGAATGAACCATGCCATTCCCAGTTTCTGGATGTTGAGATGTTGCAAAGTGACTTTGAGAATCAAAGTTAGTGGATAGTTTTTTATATAACTGCTAGGGTAAGGGTTTATGACTATAAGCTTGAGATTAATATCATGGAGTTGTGAGGAATTGTCATAAAAAAAAGTAGCAAAGAGTTCCTGTGAGAACAATTTAGATTCATGATAAAAATAGCACAAAACAAAGTGTTGACAAAGTCGCTGCAAAATCATTTGGCAGCATAGTCAAAAGAAGGTTTGAAATGAACGTTATGTAATCTATGTGTGGCATAACAACATTAAATAGGTTTTGACCATTGCTTTTCTTTGCATTATATATATTGATAGTCTGATCAGCCAATCTTCATTATCCTGATGATGAACTACAGTCAGTAGTTCGAAACATGTCAGTTTTAAAATTTCTCACGTGATTTCCCAGAAGATTTATTATAACATTAAATATTTTAAATATTGTAAGTAGAAGATGTGAGTAGAGTATTGATCGCATAAATTTCCACTTAGATCAGTACAAAAATAACTGTGAGAGCTTGCACCTGAAGGGTTCATCATTTGGTATCAGAGCAAGGTTAAAACTCTTTTGGAGGTTAAAGCCCTTTTGGTTAAAGCAGAATGCGATTGTGATTGCAAATAAATAAGAGGAGATCAGGTTATTAAAATTTGACAAGAAATAGGCATACATAGGTAAAGTATGGCAGAATATGGGAGTAAGTGATACTCTTAAGGAGAAGTTGTAGAAGCACAAATAAAGCACAACGATGGTTGTTTTTTTATGAAGAATGGATACCCATTCGAATGTGAAGAGTGGAATAAGACTACTTGTGAAATCATGCAGGTGGTATATTAACTCTGATTTGAGTTTTTCAGGTTAAAGAAATATTGAATATTGATAGTTTCAACTAATGAAGTATCTTAGCCAAAGAAGATCAATCCTTAAGAAGTAGTGATGAAGGAAGCCAACAAGAGTTTCTGAAAGAAAGGAGAGTGTGGCAAGAACCTAGTATTTCATTTGTGATTGAAATACAAGAGGAAAATTGTGTTCTCAAAAGTGCAGATGAGTTGAAGCCTAGAAGGAGCAGAGGAATGCTCAAAAGAAGGTTCCAGAGAGGGGACTAGTGTTACCAAAAGACCAGGTGCAAAGGAGAGCTTAATGAGGTAAGTGTAGAAGGGAGGACTTGCTATTGTAGAGGCTTAGTAAAAATTATAGTGAGTAAGGAACTCATAAATATGGAGAAGAAGATGAATATTGATAGTCATAGGATAGGTTCAGAGAGAGACCACGACATAGTAAAAGTGAAGAAAGAAGATGTCAAAGCGGTTGACATATGGAATATGTGTGATGAAGAATATGACAGAGAAAAGGTTGAGATAAGAATGCAACTTTATTTGTTGATGAAGTTCTTCAAGAGAAGTAAAGAAGACCAGAGGTATGGTTACATAATGATAAAGAAGGTGAAATGGCACAAGCTACAAGAGAAGAGAGAGCATCAGGTGAATATGCAGTTAATAGATGAGCTTAAAAAGCTTGATCAGATAATGGATGTTCAATTGAGGATGGAGAAGCTCAAAGGAGTGGAGCTACAACAAAATGAAGTTGCTGGAGAAGAACACATTTCTTTTTAACTTGAAGATGGAGTAGTGATGTTTGAATCATCAGTTGAGGCAACTGAGCCTTATGACTTTGAAATTAATAATTTGTGTATGTTTGCAGGTGATGTCAAAGAAGATGAAGAAGAGAGACATAATTTGACTTTTGAGACAGTTAGATCTCATGTGGAAGCTCATACACAATTGGAGGAAAATATTATTTTCCAGCATAATGCTAAATTTGAAAACATAGGAAGTTTGGTTCACGATGATGACCAAAAGAAAGAAGAAGAAGCAAAGGCTACCAAGTACTCAAATGATATGCTTGAGGAAGTTGAGATGAAGACCATTGAATATTTTTTGAGTCATGTAGAAGACTTGGAAAATAAAAAGTGTTTGATGACATAATCATCAAATAAGACTATTGGGTCTTATGGTTTTAAAAATGAAAATTTGTGTGTGATTGCATGTGTTGCAGGTGATAGACAGTCACTGGAAGCTGTCATAAAGATGAAGAAAGAAAAATAAATTTACAAAGACATTTCAAAGAGGCAAGATCAAAATTGTATTCTGATGGAGGATGAGGCTATGTTATCTTATGAAGATAGCCAAGGGAAAGCACATGCAAAATTGGTTAGTAAATGGGAGAAATAATTGGAGTTACTGGAGAATTGGTTGAAAGCACCAGTAGAGAAGAAAGAACTTGATGAAGACTACAAAGGATTTGCAGCGGAGAAAGAAAATGTTGATAAAGGATAAGAAGATTTCGTGCAATGTAAGATTGCTAGGGTATGTGATAGTGCTAATTTTGTGGTGTGTGATAGTGCCAATTCTGTCATGGAAAAGGAGAGAATGATACATTCCAATGTCTTATATGTGTTTGAAGGATGTGGAGAAGAAAAATAAGGTAACAAAAGTTTTGAAACTCATACACAAGGGAAAGGACAACAACAACAAAGTAATCTGGACAAAGAGATAGAAAATTTTATGAAGCTCATGAGGAAGAAACGTAAGGAAAGAAGTTGCATAAAGAGAAGACAAACAATAATTTGTATGAGAGGCTGGACTGTGACAAACATTGGAGGAAATTCAATGGAGTGTTACAAACGAAGGTATGGAAAACAGGAGCAGTAAGAAAATATAGCAAAATACATGGAAAACAATCGAAAGAAGCAAATAGATAACTGAATAATAAAGTATGGGATCCAGGAGGACAATGATTGGAAACACATGATCTGGAGCATGATTTATTTTGACTTTTGGAGTCTAATGCAGGAGAATTAGCTCTCGAATTAAATTTTAATTTGTTTGATCAGACCTAAGGTTTTGAAATTTTCCCTAGGAGGAGTCAAGTTGTAAATATTGTAAAATTCTCTTCAGAAATGTTTAATTCTTAGCAAAGCATAGGTAGGTAATATTCTAGTTTACTTTTGTAAACATATCCATAGAAAATGGGATGTTTAGAGAAGATATTTTCTATTTATGCTCAAATATTAGATAAATCATAAATTAGAGATAGGAAGGATTTTATTGCAAGAGAGGTTGTTGCAAGTTTATAGGAGTCGATGTGAGAGCGGATAAGCTCTAGATTGTAATATATATTCATTGTAAGTTTCGAGAGAAAGATAGAGTAGGAAGCAGAAAGTAGAGAAGAGGTCAATCTAAACGAAGAAGACTAGGCCAAAAGATAGAATAGAGAGGAGAAAGAGGCCAATTTAACGAAGAAGACTATGCCAAAATATAGAGGAGAGAGGAGAAGAACCTCGAGAGAGTGAGGGTTCTGTAGAGGAAAGGTCCATGTGAAGGCATATCAGGCCTAAGCTAGACTATAAGTGGGTTTTTTTATATCTGTACAATTTATTGATTAAGGAGAAAATCTAATTTCATTGTGACTGTGTGTTATTTCTGTTACGTGCTGAGTGACTATAACTGGAAAATATGATATATGTGAAATAATTAATTGTCGAATGAATGCTGATGGGAGTATAAGTCTTTCTGAGTGATAAAGGACTTACTATGAAGAAACTGGGTAGAATCACCGTGTGATTGCAGTTCTGTTAAAATAACTATGAATCAAGCTAATGGGAGTGAATAAGTGCAAATAAACTTCTATGGTTTAAATTCCTGAAGCCTTATTCTCTCCTCCAAGAAATCGAAGAGTGATTAGAATGGTAGAAATTTATCTTTACAAGATAATGGCTTAGTTGTGGAGGTAACTCACGTGCCTGGAGGTTGTATGTGTGAAAAATAAATTTGATTTTTGAATTGGTTTGTACCTATGCATGGTGGAGTAACATTGCAGAAAGAAAGTTAAGTTACACAGTTCAATCGTGGAGCAGGGAGTATGGAATGGAAAAATATATTTGTAAATCGATTTTTGGAGTTGGCACGTAGGGAAGCAAGCACAAAGGCTTGAAGGTCTATTTTCCGAAGTATGTGGTGAAGAAATCTTTTCATATTTCATTGAAAGACAGTTGATTGAGCATAGGGTCAATCTAGTAGGAAATCACTACTTGGAGAAGGAGACCTCATCTAGTTAACAAAGAGAAATGATCTCTAATTTTCAAAGGTTGATTATTATTCAAAGAAGGGTGACTTAAATATCTGTTGAAGATAAATATATTGAATGAGCCATGTCATTCCCAGTTCTGGATGTTGAGATGTTGTAAAGTGACTTTGATAATCAAAGTTAGTGGATAGTTGTTTATATAACTGCTAGGGTAAGAGTTTATGACTGTAAGCTTGAGATTAAGAGCATGGAGTTGAGAGGAATTGTCATAAACATAAGTAGCAAAGAGTGCCTATGAGAATAGTTCAAATTCATGATAAAAAGAGCACAAAACAAATTTTTGACAAAGTCGTTGAAAAATCATTTGGCAACATAGTCAAAATAATGTTTGGAATGAGCGCTACGAAATCTATGTGCAGCATAACAAAATTAAATAGTTTAAATATTGTAATTAGAAGATGTGAGTAGAGTATTGATCGCATAAAGTGCCACTTAGATCAGTACAAAACTAACTGTGAGAGCTTGCACTCGAACGGTGCATCAGAACAACATGCAAGAAAAACATCAAGCCTCAATGATCGAAATGGAAGGTGTGGTTTCCAACCAACCCATTTCAATTTTAATTGATCCTAGTTATAATTTCAAATATATCAGTCCAAAATTTTAGAAACATGTGACTTGCAAAGGAAATGGCATGCCAAATCGTGGTTGTTTCAACTAGGCGTGGGAGCCAAGAACAGGGTGATGAATTTGGTGCATTCACGCCACCTGGAGCTAGGTGGCATGCCCACAACAAATGCCCTCAATATAATTTTGTTGGGTTCTTATGACATTTTAACTATCATGGACTAGTTGGAATTCCATAGAGCCAAATTGGACTATTATAATAAACCACTAGATTGCCTCAATGATGAAGGAAATGAAAATATATTGCAAGGGATGAGAAAGCCTATCTCCGCCAAGAAAATTTCAACGTTGCAAGTGAAAACATGCACCAGGAATAGGTGTGCCCCACATATGATCCAAGTGGCAAGTATAATAGAGGATAAAGAGTTCTAAATTGACAATCACCCTATTTTGAAGCAATACAACAATGTCTATCTGGATTAAGTGTTGGGATTACCACCTAGGAGAGAAATTGATTTCTTTATTGAATTGATTCTTGGTTTGATGCTAGTCTCTAAAGATACATATTGCATGCTCATGCTAGAGTTGGTAGAATTAAAGCTAAAACTAAAATATATGCTGAATAAGGGGTATATTAGACCCAATGTGTCATGCTGGGAAGCCCCAACTTTGTTTTCAAAGAAAAATGATGGAATCTAGTGGATTTGCATTGACTACCAAATATTAATAAAAATATTATGAAAAATAGATATTGAATGCCCATAATTGATTATTTAGATCATCATTTAGGAGGAGCCACAATTTATTCCAATATGGATCTGAGATCTAAGTATCATCAAGTTAGAATTAAACATGAAGATATTCACAAGAAAATGTTTAGGATGAGATAGAGGAACTACCAGTTTGGATCCTTCATGGGATTGGCTAGACATCAAATCCTTCATGGGATTGGATGGATATTATTAGTGATTCACTTAATATGTTTAAAATATTGGGCATATAATTATAACTTTGCAAAGGAATGGAGCCAAATTTCAATGGAAATTAGAGAGCACAAATAATTTTTAGTAACTTAAGAACTTTCTCAGCAATGCACCTATTCTAAGAATAGAAAACCCTGAGAAGGATTTCCTAGTTTGAAAATATGTTTACAAGGAAGGATTAGGTGGAGTCCTGATGCAAGAAGGGAGTGTAATTTTCTATGAATTAAGAAAAATAAATGAGAATTAAAACTATGCCACTCTTGACTTAGAGCTACCGACAATCATGCATGCATTGAAGATGTGGAGGCACTACTTTCTTGGGAGGATATTTGTGTTGATGTTAGATCTTGGAAGGATGGGATACATGTTTTATCATACCAAGTTAAATGCTACACAAGCCAGATGGTTGGATTTTATTAGTGAATTATATTTTGAGATCAAACATATAAATGGAAAGGAAAACTGGGTAGAAAATGCACTTAGTAGAAGCATACGTTTAGCTCACTTGGTAGCCATGAGCACTTGTGAAATTGAAACCAAAGAAATTATTAAATGGGGATTTATAGTTTGTGGTGGAATGCTTACTATAGGAGCTACAAGGGACAATAAGCAAGAATTACAAGTTCCACTGATGAGGGTATGATGTTGTTCAAAGATAGGTGATATATACATTGTGTGAATGACTTAAATAAGTTCATAATGGATGAATTTCACAATAGACATTATTTAGGTCATCATGTTTATCAGAAAATGATAGAAACCATAAATAGATTGTATTATTAGCTATGAATGAAGAAGGAGATAGCTAAACATATTTCCAAGTGTCTGGAATTCCAACAAGTCAATCACAATGCAAACATGTAGGAGTATTATCATAGCCAATTCAAATCCCTGAGTGGAAGTGGGAATTCATATCCATGGACTTGATCACAAGATTTCCAAAGACATCCAAAACAACATGATGTCATTATGGTGGTTGTTGGGTGCATTATATGGTATATTAATGTAATAACATTTAATTTCAATCCAGGGTCCATGGACTTCAAGAAACAACATTGGAAATTCCAAAGAAGGACTTTAAAAGCCTGCAAAAGAAAACCCTAATTTCTCTAGAAATTGCTCACACCTTTGTATTCCTACACTAGTTAATATTTGTTCTAATGCCACACTCAAAATAAATCTTTAGAAATTAAATCATAGACACCAACCTACAATATTTCAACAATTGTAAGAAAAACCTAGTTATTAGCAATTGAAAAAGATAAAATAAAATCACTCCTTATAATAAAAATCTTCCAAGTTCTTGAAAACAATGCATAAATTCCTATACTAGGTTGTGAAACTTTATTAAAAGAAAAAAAAATACTTTGATCAATTTGGACACTGGATACTTCACTCATCAAGCCAACTGAGATCACAAATGAAATAAATGATATAAGGAACACAAGCCTAAATCCCTTAATTTCAAAAGAGTACTTAAAGGAATCCAAGCAAGTATTTTAAACATTCTTGTACGAAATCAATTCCACTCTCTAATTCCTGTACGAATGTTTTATTGGTGGGGCCTAGACCCCACGTTCAAATGTGGTTGCGTGAACCAAGAAAACCCACTATTACCGGCCCTTTCAGAAATGATCTACTTGCACATATCAAAGTCTCACCAAGGGAAATATAGGGGGATGCTAGAACCAGGTTTCTGCATCCAGAGGGACAATAGAATGCGGCTTTAGGGATATTCTTCCTTGACAAAGCTTCATAGAACATATCTATTAATTATAAAACCATTGTTCAACACATCCATTGAACTCACTACTAGACTGTGCGATCTTACTTAATCATACATAAAGAAACATAAATAATCATATACCAAAATTCGCTATGCAATTTCGTATTAAAACCATTACTTAATGTAGATAAGCATCAATAACAAGTAAATTAAAACACATCAATATAAACACAAATCTATCTTCAACATGTCTTTCATTAATTTCTCACATCTTTCTCATACATTTACTTTCACCATGCGCACTCAGCTGTAGGGGTCTGTGCACACAAATAAAAACTTCCTAAGGTATTCGCGCACTAAGCTACATGAGCATTTCCTCTAATCCAAAACCCAGACTTTGGATTAGAGGAAAGGCTCCTTATTAATATTTTTCATTTACAATACCATTGTCCAAAACCATTGGCAGAGTTCAACGTTCATAAAATTTTCCCATTACATTACATAATAAGGAGATTTGACCCACCCAAAAGCCCCTGAGTCTCAAAATGGACTTTGCGCCACAGGCTCCACTCCTCAAACTGCAAAGTCTTTCTCTACTAATTTCTTCGAGGGGATCCCATGTCCACCAGGCCCCCAACACAAAACTGTGACTCGTCCCGAGTTACAAAGGTGGTGCACCATAAATATTCATTTTGATTCCACTCAATGCATCCTTCAATGGTGCAATCGATTCGGCGCACTGCTTTTCAAACTCTTTGAATTCTCCGAGAAGCATCTCTGAGACTTTCTTGGTTGCATTCTACTCGAATCCTATCTTTGCTGTGTGCAGTGCCTTTAGCTTATTGTTTATAGTTTGGGAGAGCTGGTTGGCCTTAGATTTCCATGGATTAATTATATGTATAAGTATTTTCTTCTTCCTACGCAACTCATCGACTTGTCCTTGTAAAATTTTACCCTCCTGGAGGTGGGTAAATCATTGCATCGATGCTAAGGTCTTGGTAGTTAGCTTGATTTGATCCATATTTTCTCACTTTTTGTGCACTTTGGCCTCTATCTTCTGCACTTAAGGGTCCTCTTGCAGTGAGTCCCATGCATCCATAACTTCTCTGAATACCTTCACACACTCCTATATGTGGGACACAATCTGTTATGTAGAAGATTTCAACTCTACTCCGCGCAGCTCCCGAACCTATGGTGGAGTGGCAGGTGGAAACTGCGTCTACACCTCAACTATCATCATCTATAACTCAAGGCACACTTCTTTGACCTTAGATTTAGAGTCCTTAACTGTTGTGGCAAGCTTAGCTATGTTTTCTTCCGGTGCACCTGTAATCTAAATCTGGAGCTCTAGTAGCTCGCTGTAAGCCTTAGAGATGGCTTCTTCTAGCTTTTTCCTTTACACTATCTCAGCTTCATGCTCTTGGAAAACCATTTGATTTTTCTCATCCATGTTCTACCTTTCCTTCTTAACATCCTGAATGATCATGAGGGTGCATTTTTCTTTGATATTCAATTGCTCATCAATTCCATGGTCGAGCTGGTGCAAAGTCTGTAGTGGCAAAATAACCATATTCAACTTATTATTCTACCAGTGGACCACCTGATTTAGCTACTTCACCGTGTCAAAAATCAATGTACCTGTAGGGATTGGAACTATGAGGGTATTAGAGGTCATCTCCAATTCATGCGCTGATGTTCTTGCACCAGCTTGTGCTCTGCTTGGCTGAATCATGCTCACTTGCAGCCCGCTCATGATCACCTGAAAAATGTGAGGTGCACCTTCAAGTCTTTCAACCCCTTGTGAAAATCTACCAACACCTTCTTATATTTTTCTTCAATGTTTCCCAATAGGTGCTCAGTGGCATGCTTCATAGTGTCACCAATTTATTCTAGGTCCCCTTCAGTAAGGACCATGTCTTTTGGGCGAACATACTTATTGAACTTTACCTTCCTCCTCATGGCACCCTTTTGTGGTTGGATCCTATTGGTAGTAAAATATCGGTCCACACTAATATCATCGTTGATATTGTCATCCCCCTTTTTCTCCAGAACCTCCACTTCAGTTTCTTTCTTAGTCACAAATATGACTTTCTGGTCCTTATTTCCTTTAGGTTTGGTGGGCTTCACACCACTCGTCATGCCCTGCTCCACGCCTGGAGTTAACTAATTGCTCAGTCATTTACTGATGATGGCTTCCACATATTCTTCTTCAACAAGGTACGAAATCTCGTACCAGACCCGAGCGAGGTCCTTCTTTTCTTGAATTAGAATGTGATGGAAGTTTTCTTTGAACTCCGCAATCTATCGATACTGATTCACAATTCTAGGTGATAACCAGGGCTTCTAGCTAATCACCTTGCACAGACTCATCTCCAATCCAACCCAAAAAATCTTATTGTCCGTGACCTTGGCTGGCTCTGTTGAATGCCACAACGAGGCATATCTGGCTGCCTCACACAAGTCTGGGTCCATAGTGGGGAATTGTGACTCTCCAGGCTCCCTCCAAGCCATCAATGCAATGAGGAGCAAGAGCCAGGCATAGTGGAACTGCTTGCCCTCTTCCTAAGCTACCCTACAATCATCAAGGAATTCACTACATAGATACTCTACCCAGTTATAAACAACACCTTTAGCATACTCTGTAGCCAAGGATATAACCAGAACAGAAGCCTCCTCTCCGCGCCTCTTTCTCATAAACTTCCCAGCTAAAATATGCATGGAAAAGAGCACATATCTATTAGAAATGGAGTTAATTTCATAACCTTGGGTTTCCTTCGTTAGATTATAATCTTGCTTCATCTAGTCAACGAGTTTTTTGTCTTGAGATTTTCCAACAAAAGCTTCTGTGGGGTTCAATCCAAGACACAAAAGGGTCACAATCCTCCTTATTAACATTACATTGTTAGGGATCTTATTACCTTGCCATAAGCAGTCATCGTGCGCCAATGCAAGTAGTTGGTGCACACAAATAGTGTTAATGAAAATTTTCCCAAATTATGGTACGTACAGTAGATTGAGTATCTCGGCCTCCTAGAGACGAGACACCCATTTCATCGACTTCAATATGGTCTCTCCTTCTACATAGCTTTGTTGGCATAGATACCAACTTGGATTAAACTGCATATATTTACTACAATCATTGAAGTCTCAGTCCTCCATCCGTAGCTAGGGCACCTTGGCCAATAATTATCATTCAACTGGAACTTCTTCAGAAATCAATGGCATAAAGACCTTATATTTCACCACATCTGTATCCTTCGTCAGCTTCTTATCATCCCGCTTCAAAGGTGGAATATACAGAGGTGACCTAGAGATAGGCTCAACCTCCTCGGCATCAATTTCCTCTGGTGCAACTTCTTCTTCATCAGATTCGATCTCCATAACCTCCTTCTGCCAGTCTTGGGCCCCTTTACTTCGTTGATCCTTAGGCTGTTTCTTCTGGGGTGAGGATCTTGTTACTGGATCTTGTGGCTTTTTGGATGGTGCTCCGCCTACAGTCTTCTGCCTCCTTGGCGACCTCGACCTTGTAGCAGTTACTTGCAGTGTGGCCATCATTATGAATCCCAAGCATCTACAGATAAATTCCTGCTCAATATCCTCATAGAACTTCTCTAACATAGAGTAGCTTTCTCGGTGCTTTTGCAGACAACAATTATCACTTCAAAGCCTTAACGTGCAAAGTGTTCGAATGGGGAGCGAGATCCATGATTTATACCGAAATGTGAATTCAAATCCCATAATATCTTTTAGATATTACTCATAAATGTTGATTTCGTGGAAAATCTACCCAAATATGACCATTAATTGCATCCCTCCCTCTCCTTTTACCGACCAAGTCATGCTCCAATCAAATTTTACAGTTCCAAAAATCACTTTTTGGATGAAATCCACAATACTCACCCCTTTAATGCAGTCCTACCTCCCTTGGTGCAGTACCCTCTAGTTGCACCTATTGTCATGCTGTCATGCAGTACTTCTACTTTGAGGAAGCCACCCTTTGGAAAACTTGTTTATAGTCCTATGCGCTCCTTCTAATAGGCATTCGAAAGTCTCCCCAACACAGAATTTTAGACTAGATCTTTCGAAGTGGATTGGTTGTAGCTTTCTTGAGCATGATCCAACTGCGTAGCCCAATCACATTGTACCAATGTACTTGGCTCCTTAGTAATTTAGAACACTCCTCCTTTGAATTCTTGAAGAGCCTCATTTATGCTCTCCCAGCCATCAACAAAGTTGTAAGTTAACAGTAATCCTTCTATTATCTCATCCCAATCACTAGTGCCATGGCACAATTCTGTTTCAAGATACCATTGCTGAGGTATCATATCCAAGGAATGAAAGAACATGTGCACCCACTTTGGTTTAGGTTTAGTTCCCCAAGTTTCTATCCATCGATATAAATTCTCGTGAGGATCTTTCTTACCATCATATTTCTCTGAAATATTCATATAGACATGACCAAAAGGCAACCTTATTAATTTTCAAAACTCTGTCCATCCTCCTAAACTTTCTTTGTGTGCACCCCATCATCGGGATGGAGTAGACCTTAATGTGAAGTCCAAAGTTTCGTGTCTCTGGTAATCAGGCACCTTTTGCTCAAATTCTTCTAGAAACAATAAAACATTCCCCGTTCCATCATAAAAAGGCAAGTCACACACTTCTGATTGGACACATCACAAAGATTTGGTAACTTTGTTACAACACTTAGTAGTGACTTCATGCAAGCGATTCTGCCAATCCTGCAGCTCTTCATTGGAATCTGAAATGCAAGAACTATCATGCTCTCAACATATTATACCATCCCCACTGGTATTAATATAGTCTTCATCCTGCAGAGTAAGCTTATATATCTGATCAATCTCTGCATTCTCATATTCATGAAAGGCATGATCTGTATAACGCACACCTTCGGAAGGATCTAATGGCACAACAACTCAGGCACCATTCTTTTCAAAGATCATCTGCCTCTTCTTCAGGTTGATTATAGCATCCATGTCATAAGCCTCATAAAATCCCAACAACATAGGATAAGGATTGCTATCATAAATTATATCAATAACTTTGAAGTCGAATAACATGCTAGCTGCATCAACATCTACAATAATGCCCTGCAATCTCCCCATAGGAATGATCTTTTGCTAATTTTCCATTCTTAGCTGAATTGGTGACCATTGCAGCTTAGGCCTTCCCATCCGCTCCCACGTATATTTTGGTAGAACGTTGGCATCTGATTGTAGATCCAAGATGACTTGATCCATCTCGTAGTCTTCGATCTGCGCAGTCAACCGCATCTACTAGTGGTTCTTTTCTTATTATTGTACACCTTATTTACCATGTGTTGTTTCAGTTGCAGCTTTTCCTTACTAATGCAGTTATCTATCAACTCTTGTAACCCTTCTACAAACTTCTAGTCCCTTAGTAATTTCATACACATCTTCAAGAAGGATTCCAATATAGACTGACCAACTTCCTTTACTTCAATATTATCCTCAGGCTTATCCCTCAATTGAAATATTCATTTATGTGTAGTTGATGTCGAATCTTTAGGACTCATAAATTTTTTCTTTCCTTCCATAAATGTCTCTTTATTGCGCTACACATTAAACCCAACATTCTTATCTTCATATTTCCTTACCCATGTCTTTGTCATAGGTCTCTTCTCTTCTATGCGGTTCCCTCCGGTATTCACACCACTACGCATTACAATGTTAATGCTTGGATATTCCTGGTGCGATCAACCCTCATCATTTGTATATTCTGAGCCAGCTATTAGTTGCATTTCTCCTACATTTTAGATAACAAAATCAGTCAATATTTTATTTCATGACCACATTCTTAGTAGTAGTTACAGGAAGTTGTAGTAGGATTCTGAAAATCCCTAGAAAAAGGTCCCAGTTGTCCTGGTTGTAACATATGATCTTCCCTCATCCACGACCAGCACCTCCTCCTCGTCCTAGGAAACATCCTCACACCATTGGTGAACCCAAAGCTTCGCGACCTTCTACCTGCATTTTTTAGGCACCAAGAATATTCTACATCATTAGATCGTAACTCTTACAATGTTGTTCATCGCATCCCACCGAACTACAAAAATTGCAGAACAATTTCTTTGACAATATGAAAAACTTACGTAACAGGTGACAATAGTTTGTGGAAAGTTGGCTTGCAACTTCGCATATGCTACACCATACATGGGGCCCTACACTTGGCCCAACACTTGATCCAAGCTTCAATGGACTCGAAATTCCAATGCCCAAATGGTATCTATAAACAAGGCACTTTTCTTTATAGTGACCCTCTACTTTGCACTTGATACACCAGAATTCCAACCTTCTATCAGATCTAATCTCCATTCCCTTCTTTAGAACATGGCGCTCCATGTGAAAGCTTGCTAATTGAGTCTGAATATGTTGGACTCCTATGATTGTATCAACTACTAGTGAAGCTTCAAGCTTCATCATGATCTCCAACACTTCAACCTGAGTTGCAATCTTATGTTGTGATAATGGAAATCTGAGTTGAGGGAAAAACACAGCAATGAACCATTCTCTATGTTTTTCATATGGGATATTGAAGCTAATTTGGCTCAACAATGTCTTAAATATCTAGTCTACCTCCCACACGGTCTTAGTAGCTACCTGCTTAATCTCTTTTATTTCCATGATACACTAGGACTATGACTTTGGTTTATTGAATTCAGCGTTCAACACAGTCTTCATCTCAACTAATGTAGCATTTTCATCCTTCGTAACATATTTCATGTACTAGTACAATGCTATATCTTGCAGCAGTGTAACCAACTACACTTTGATCATATTCTCATCTATAATATTCTGTGAACTCCATATCACTTTTGCAACAAGCCAAAAATATTTTGGATCATCTGATCCCTTGAACACATACATATTTGGGGGTTGGGACATGGTGAATGGGGGAGGTGGAGGAATATAATGGGATGGGGGATGATGAGGGTGGAAGGCTAGGGAATCTCTGTAGTGCTTTATTGACTTTTAGATCTCAACGATAGAATTCTAGGGGTAGCAGAGTTGATTTCTATTTCTTTAGACCGAAACAACGGACTATATTCAGTTTAAACGTAAGTTCCCCAACTTGTTATGAATTTTTTACTGCTCCATGTAGCACTAGGTTCTCTTTTTTTGAACATTAATATGAGTGCATCTATAATACCCTTTTTAAAGAAGATCATTTTAATCCAAAACTTCAGTGACTTTAGGTACTTACCTCCAGGGTCTTTGAAGAACTTATGCTCTGCTTCGCTATAAGACATAGAAGTCTCAATCGCAAAATCATTAATAATTCAAAAGACATCATATCAGATAAACATATTATAGTTTTCCAAACTCCAGGGATGAGGGAACATGACATCAAATGAAGTTGGAAGAACATGTATCAAAAGCTAATATTATAAAAGCCATTTCTCAGTCACAATACCTTGTTGATCATAGGAAATGTTTGAATGCTATAATACTTAAGAATGATGCCAGATGATTGTGGTGCCTTAGATGAGACCACAAGGCCATTATACGTGTATTGCTGAGAATCACTGTCTTATAGCGAGATGTCATACATAAATGAAATCGTATATAATTTTGTAGCATAAACTCAGTCATCACCAAATATACCTTATTAATGAAAAATTGTAGATCAAATGACAAATCTAAGGCAAAAATCCTTTAGGCTGAGATTCTAGTGGGGAAATCAAATTGAATAGAAGCACTTTTCTGAATATGATCTTAACATTGGACTTGTTAGTCATCAGTAATTTTTGCTGATATAAAAATCTGACTAAGTTATAATTCTATATTTCTAGAAACAATATTTGAGAAACATTGTGAGTTCTAGAAATCTCACTGCCTTCATCATCCTAAGATTAACTGATTCATTAAAAAGCTTCATCTTTTTCCTTCTCAAATTTTACCTTGCTGTTGGAACGGGGTCTCCTAACAAGCTGCGAAACTAGTTCATTTTTGATATTTTTTATTATATTTAGCCTAGCAGAAGGGTTTTGGGGTGGGTAAAAGCCCCAAATGCATTGTAATGGGTCAAAGGGTAAACTAGGGGTCCAAAAACCATGGTTTGCGGACCATAGGAAAGTCGAGGCTAGATTGTTATAAATAGAGATGCATTTTGTATTGTAAAGGATAGGAAATGAGGAGCTATTGATGGGATCTGTTGTTTAAGCTATCTGTTTGGGTTTTGGGGAACGGACTCCTGCTGGCTATGTGCGCGGAGATCCTAGTCCAGCTGTGTGCGGACCCTGCTGCTGTGTGCGCAGGTTGGGAAGGGAATTGGAATTGTAAGGAAGAATTGATGAATGAATGAATGTGAAATATTTTTAGAGAACTAAATCTATGAGTACTATGATATGAATTACTGGTAATTGCTGTATTGCGCGTTTTCTGTCCTTAAGCTATGAAAGATCTGTGTACTGTGTTCTTGGATCTAGATCTATTATGTTCTGTTTATGTACTACTGTGTTGATGATATAACAAGCATATAAATATAGATCTAGTGCATGTGGATGCGAATAGAGATTTAATTAACTCTGCGTAGAATAAGGTAATCGAGGATTATAGGATCTAGCACTGCTCTGCTTGCTTTACCCATCCTTTCTTAGGGTGCGAAAACCTGGTTCCAACACCTACCCATACTACTTCGGGTGAGACTTTGACCTGTGAAAGCAGGTCACTGCCGAAAGGGCCAGTAGTATAGGGGTTTGTTGGCAAACCTTGCTTACCGAACCTGGGTCAGGACCCCTCGAGCCAACAAATGGTTCTGTTGCTGGGACCTGAAGAAGTCTGAGAGAGGAATCAGGTAATGACAAGAGAATACTGGAAACCTAAAAGAAAAGAGATCGGAGATTGGTTCGAAAGACAGATCCAGGAGTTCGCAGTAAAATAAAACAACAGTGAAAAATCAACGGCGGAAAGGTGGAAAAATAGGTACATTCTTACTGAAAGCTATGAAATATTCTTTGTAACCTTTACAATTGAACTCCAGGAGTGGCTGGCCAGGCTTGTGGAATTCCAGAAGTGTTGGAAGGATAAGTGAGTCACTCAGTGGACCCCAGAGCTGCTTGAGCATCTGGAAAAGGCTGATAATACTATCACACGCACGATGGATCACTGGGTGGATACTGTGCTGGGAGGATTTGTGACAGAATTTTCCATTGATCAATTTGTATCATACTTTGAGGCCGAACGACGATTCTTCAAAGGATTTTGAGGAAAATTTTTGAGGACGTTACCATTGCTGATCAAGAAATTACTGTGCGAAAAGAGAATTCTGTGTAGTCATACTGACTGAATGACCTCGGATCTAGACGGGAGCACGACCCACAGTGGTAAACACTATCGTACCAACCTTGACGGAGGGAGATCTACCTAAAATCCATTGCAGGAACCAGCTACGCAAGATCCCCCAGCTACATCACCACCCCGGCCATGCAAGGGTAAGAATTCGCCTATACCGCCACCCTCCCTAGATAGTGATATGGCTACGCATTTGAAACTACCTATCTTCAAGGGGGTAGGAGATGAGGATATGGACTGATTTTGGTTCAATCTAGACTCTGTATGGATTGCACAAAATGCGGCAAGTTATACGATAAAAAGGGCACAGCTGTCGTTGGCCTTCGAGGATAGGGCTCCGGACTAGTATATGCGGTATATTGCCCAAAATGGGGGCACATTTATTCAAGATATTAAGGATGCTTTGAAGCACCAGTTCAGGAAGCCAAAATCTGATTTCTAGTTGGTAGCAGAAGTAAAGGAATTCAAACAAGGTGCGTCTGAGTCAGTATGGGAGGTTGATCAGCGACTGAAGAAAGCAATCAGGGAAGGAGGATTTGAATATGATGATAGACAGCACACAAAATGGTTCATCGCTATGTTTTTACCTCACCTGCGCAATCCAATGAGTCATCAAACCTTTGAGTCACAGGAGAAGGCTGTGGAAGTCGTTATGAAACTAGAGGCTGCCCCCCGAGAGGATACGTCAGTAGGGGTACAACAAATCTAGGAACAACTTGGGGCTATGCATATGGAGATACAAAACCTGCGAAAAGAGTGGGGAAAGGATAGTTGTGCAGATATCTGGTGCATACGATGCCAGGTGTCTGGCCATACGAAGGATCATTACCCTCTGTTGAAGGATTACATGTAAGCAGGAGGACCTAGCCCAGTACGCCCAGGGGTGAGTAGGGAACCCGTCCTATTATGACCAGGTTCAAGTGGACCTGCACTATGGTGTGATGATTTTCAGGTAGCAGGATTGCATGATATGAACCATTTCACTTGGTTAGGTGCATATGTCTGAGAACTAAAGCAACAATGGTGTTGATTCTGCCGATCAGTGGGACACGATGAGCAGAACTGTCGTACTTATGACTTAATGATGGGTCGTGGGAACTTATATAGGGTACAATCAGACCCTATGTCACCAAGACTTTCTACGTACTTTGGAGGATCATCGGCCCAACGCAGAGGAGGTCGGGGAAAAAGCATAGGACGAGGACGTGGGAAGCTAGTCTGTTATAACTACAGGGAAATAGGGCACTTTGCAAGGGATTGTCTAAATCCCACCAGGAAATCCTGAAAATACTGTTGGTAGCTAGACCATGAGATTGAAGATTGCCCAATTTTAATAGCCAAGATGCAGGACAAGCAGTCCACCCCTACGCAGAATGTGCAAAGGGTTAAAACTGATATATGCAGCGGGCTGATCACCCCAGGAGAAAAAGAGCATCTTGCCTCCCGGGAAGGAGTGCCCTTCAAATAACAAACACCATTGACAGTCCCCACACAGCTGCCAACACAACCTCAGTTAAAGGAAGGAGTTGAGCCCCTTTTAATGGCATGCTTGAAACTGCTACATAACCAACTAGTTGTAGAAAATCTTCAAGTATTACTGCATCGTTGTGTAGCTTGGCCCAACACAATCCCTAAGACCCAAGGTGTCCACCAGCTATATGGCTACAAGAAACGCACTGGACGGGAAATGCGACTAACTACGCAAATTGGTGACTACGAGATGGACCAAGTTATTCTCAATTTAGGGTCAGATGCGAACGTACTACCAAAGCAGACATGGAAACGAATGGGTGAACCTAAGTTGGAATGGTCCACTATCCAGCTACGCATGGTGAATCAATAGAAGATCATACCGCTAGGATGGTTGCCAAGAGTCATTGTAGATATCGCGGGAGTAAAATTCCTAGCTGACTTTGAGGTCATCGAAGTCATGGATGATGCGGATTCGTACCCTGCACTACTTGGGCTAGACTAGGCTATAGACATGGGGGGTGTCATCAATCTCAAGAAACGCAGCATGGTGTTTGAAAGAAAAGGTACGCATGTCATAGTACCACTAGATCCAGCAGAAGGTGCGCGGTCTACAGAGCCAGCCTATGAGGAGGAGGAATTAGATCACATTTATAAATTAACTGCGCTAGATGAAGATCGGGTTAACCCCACGGAGGAAGGAATTCTCTGCTGGGAAAAGGACAGTGAATTTTTCTCTGACTCTGATGAGGAGCTAGAAAATTGGCAAGGCCGATTACACGAAGTTTCGACGCTCCGATGTCTTTAGACCGTCAGGAATTTTTGGCACATCTCTACTGAGGAAAGCAACCTGCCCTGCCTAGAGGATGCAGATGATAGTCAGAAGATGGTTGAACCTAATATTCCCACAGAACACAGGCTAGGGGCACTATCACTAACATTGCGTGAAGCACCTACGCAAGGACCTGTATTCTCTGATCAAGAGAAGTATTGGAGAAGGGTGATCATATGCATAGGGACCCCAGTTCCCAGATGGACTATGAGGTCAGTCGACCTATGTGGACACTTGCTGACATACCACACTCAAGGGTGCGATCAAGCCTTGCATGGTCAGGCTTGCTAGGGTATCGTTGTCCTAGGCATGCGTCGGATTACGGAATTGCCCGGACCCACGTGTAATTTGAAGAATTTGCGAACGCCTCAAGTAATAAATGGCACGAGGATGCATGACGCAACCCTCTGATGCAAGGAAATTCCAACCAAGGGAAGAGCACATGGCTCGAAAAGACTGATGGCCAACTTGCAAACACGCCTCGTGTCGACCTTCACTCAGGGTACGCGAACGACATACAAGCATCATCCGTGGTCTGACATTCCATGGAAACGACCTCAGGCACGTAAGGCGACTATTAGCATATCCTGATTTAATAAAAAATGGATCCTACAAGTATGCACAATTAGCGGAAAATCATAAATGTAGCCATTTATGGTAAGATTGATCTACCTGATCGATAGTCAGTCTCACGAATGGGCTACTCCACCATTAAATAGCTTTAGACACTGTGCGTATGGCTGGATAATTACACACCAGGCTATTTATTCACCCTACAACATGCTCTCACTATCTGCGTACTGGTTTTTTGCGCTCCTTAACATTCTCTGGGTTGCCCGCTTTTATGTTGCTAGGATGGACCCAACCAAAGAGCTTGGGGGTGCTGAGTGCAGTCACAGGGGTTAACACTGGCTCCCGATAGAAAGGATTGTCCGCAAGCCACGCACAGCAGGAACGCCGCGATACAAGAACATGCTGTGGCTTCTCTGCAACTCCAGAACACCACCCAACTAAAGCAATGTGTGTTCCCTCCCTCGAATTTCCCTCGTCAATGCTCCTGATCCAAATACGAGGGACATCCGAATTGATTTAGCACAGCTATCTCACACAGAGCTATAAGGACTGCATACCAGAGTGTTGCGCGAAGTTCTCCACCATGACCGAGCCAGGCAACAGCAGTATAACGTACCTCAGGAAGTGCGGGACCAGTGGACTGCAGTGGTCACAGAGGCAATGCAGATTATTCAAGAACATCTGACGTAGGGCGCAAAAATGGTTGAAGAAACTACCCAACTATGGACAACCATCTAGCACCATTCCGCGCTGTAGCATATCTAGATGGAATTGTAGCAGGTGGAAGCTGCTCTGGACCAGGTTAGAGCCTCCTCACCCTCCACCGTCTCCATGCAGCATCTAGCCATCCTAGACAGGATTGAGAACCTTCGCCACAACAAGAATGTCACTCAGAAACGGTTGAAACCATGGGCTGATACCGCACTCCAGCTCGTCGAAGATGCTCAATCTGCCATTGCGCGCCTCCACCGGCTGTTGGAACAGATCATCGCGGCTCCAGATGGCCCTGCCTCCCTGACAATGGTCAACATTGCACAACATGTTGTGGCCCAGAGTAAGGAAGTTCTCCCACTTCTCCTTTGCACTCTGGCTACCTTGCGCGCACAAGTCGAAGCCGCACCACTGCAGTGACTCGAGACGAGTCACAAGATTGTGTTGGGGGATTGTTGGAATGGGGTCTCCTAAAAAGCTGCGAAATTGGTCCATTTTTTATATTTTTGATTATATTTAGCCTAGTGGAGGGGTTTTGGGGTGGGTAAAATCCCCGAACGCATTGTAATGGGTCAAAGGGTAAACTAGGGGTTTGAAAACCATGGGTTGCAGACCATAGGAAAGTCGAGGCTAGATTGTTATAAATAGAGATGCATTTTGTATTGTAAAGGATAGGAAATGAGGATCTATTGATGGGATCTGTTGTTTAAGCTATCTGTTTGGGTTTTGGGGGAATGGACTCCTACTGGCTGTGTGCGCGGAGATCCTAGTCCAGCTGTGTGTGGACCCTGCTGCTGTGTGCTCAGGTTGGGAAGGGAATTGGAATTGTAAGGAAGAATTGATGAATGAATGAATGTGAAAGATTTTTATAGAACTGAATCTATGAGTACTGTGATATGAATTACTGGTAATTGCTGTATTGTGCGTTTTCTGTCCTTAAGCTGTGAAAGATCTATGTACTATGTTCTTGGATCTAGATCTATTATGTTCTATTTATGTACTGCTGTGTTGATGATATAACAAGCATATAAATATAGATCTAGTGCACGTGGATGCGAATAGAGATTTAATTAACTCTACATAAAATAAGGTAATCGGGGATTATAGGATCTAGCACTGCTCTTCTTGCTTTACCCATCCTTTCTCAGGGTGTGGAAACCTAGTTCCAGCACCCACCCATTCTACTTTGGGTGAGACTTTGACTTGCGAAAGCAGGTCACTGCCGAAAGGGCTAGTAGTATAGGGGTTTGTTGGAAAACCTTGCTTACCGAACCTGGGTCAAGACCCCTCGAGCCAACACTTGCTGTTCTAAAAAGACCTCATTTTCTGATCCTGTTTGACTCATTTTATCACTCCACTTACACCCTCATTCATTCCCTTTTTTCCTCTGAAAAAACCATATTTCTTCTTTCCTAAAAAACCCCTCACAATTCACCTCATTCATTATTTTTATTCTAAAAAACCTTAAAATAATGTAAAAATCCATTTTACATTGTTTTAACCTAACCCTTTAAACCTACCACACCCTTTAATTTATTATAAAAACTCTGCTTTTATGCTAAAAATGTCGTTTTTCATAAATGAGGACTTTAAGCCCCTTTCAGCCTGAAGCCTTAGCCTGTTACCCTCATAAAATTGTTTCCTCTGCTATATCCTAGCCCCTTCGCTATTCAAAACTCCTCTGCCGCTTTTATTTTACATACCCCCGCAAACCTTATAAAACCTCTCCAAAATTATAACCGAGCCCCCTTACCTCACCCCGCCTCTTTATTTTCTTTCAGGCTACATCCGCCATTGATTTGGATCCCTCAGACCGATCCAACAATCCTCACATCCACTTCCCTCATTCCACATTAATCGAGCCCCACGCTACCCGACAAATCCCACCACGTCATCATGCCCGGGCCCCACTCTCCACTTAATCCTTCATCCAATAAAACTATGCCACCTATCCGCGAGCTCCACTACCTAGACCTATGCCTCGCTCCCGAACTTTGTCCACACCGTCGATCTGGCTCCTCGAGATCCGACGATCAATATCCCATATCGCGTAGAAAATGGCGTTGGAATTTAACACTCCTAACCTATGCAAAATGGGTGGTTTTGTCCTGCCACGTGGAAATCACCTAGTGGAATCGCACAGCCCCCACTCAAAACCATTTACCGCCTTTAACCTACGTGATAAACCATTTATGATTTTCCAAAACCACTTTCTTCCCCCTCGTGCCAAAATTTAAATTGTTTCACCTGTGTTCAAGATCCGCCATGTTCCACCTCTGGAACCCTTCCCTCTACACCTTATACGCCTCTGCAAGCTAGCCCCGACGCTTCAAAACCCCCCAAAAAATGTAGTTTTACCCTTCTCGCAAGTTTTTAAACTGCCAATTGTTTGTGTTTTTTGCAAGTTTTTAATGGCGGTGATTCCCAAAGGGGAA